>CABEEJ010001059.1:125238-147676 GCA_901482245.1 Timema douglasi | reverse complement strand
CCCCCCCCCACCCAATTACTGTACTTGTTTTATTAGCACCGTGTCTTACTACCCATTCAGGTTATACGCCTATGTACTAATCACGCTAATGGTTTAGGGATGAGGAAGGTTTAATTTAGAATAAGTATGCCCTCATTTTCGTGGAGACAGAGAGAGTGGGAAATCATTTAATAAAACCACCCTCAATACACCTGACCAAGATCGAACCACGATCTACTCGTCATCGGCAGTTTGTTTATTATGAGAGTAGCGCCTTACCATGCAGCCACCAAAGTGGGTTTTACATTTGTTTGTTTTTTAGCAACGCGTATTACTAACCGTTCGGGCTATAAGCTGTACATTTGTCGTGTTGGACTGGATTGCCGGTGATGGGAAGATCAGGGTGGGTTCGAATCCTGGTTGGATGTACCGAGGGTGTTTTTTTCTAAATAGTTTTTTACTCTATCTCTTCGCAAATGAGGCTGTATATCCTCTTAAATTATACCTTTATCATTCCTATTCCATTAGCATAATTAATGTAATCGTATAGCCTTAACTAATTATAGAGGGGTGGAAAAAAGGAACCAAAGTTACTTAAATGTGTAACCAGCCCTTTTTTTACGGTTTAAGGTCACCTGTCAGTTCTCAGTTTCGTGCAGTTATCTTGACGCTAATATATCTACTCTGTTTTGATACTCCTCTTCTCGCTCAACTCCTGACACTTACAACAATGGAATAAACGCAAGCCCTCACCCTCCTCAAACAGAAATCAGCTATGGTCATCTCACCTTCCATTGAAAGACCTTGGTGTCGGGACATGTTACGATCTCCCACGCCCACCCATGGGCGTCAACTGGACGCCGGAAGAATGATTCGCGCTGTTCTCTACAGCAACGTTTGTGGCTTGTGGACCACGCTACGTTATCCATAGCTAGGTAGTCGGTTCACAAAAATGTTGGCCTTTTCTGACCATTGCAAGATTTTTTAAAATCTAGTTTGGTTTACAGTTACGTATGCATCCCTTTCATACCATAATTTATTTGGCCTCTTAGATCGATTATGTTAATTTACATCCCTTGTCAACGTGCTCAAAAATATTTACGACACGGATTGATTTTCAACTCTCATGAAAGAGCTAACGTTACTGCGAACAAATTATGCCAAGAGAAACCAACAGTATTTAATAGTTCTTGTTTTGCTTAAGAAATTTAACATATGATAATTTATTTTATTTCACTAAGGCTATACTAAATACCTGTTGATGTTTTTTGCGCCACTTATTAGAAGCCGTCAGGGCTATCAGCATCTAATTATATAATAATGGGGTAGAAATGAGGGAGCCATAATTAATAAAAAATGTACCTAATTTTGCATAGGTGAAGTGTGGGAAAAATCACCCCCTAGTAAACTAAATTAACTCGACATTTAGTCCACGTATCCATCGATGCAGGTTCTAATATGTAGATATATTGTGAACTTTATTTATATTAAGTATTAACTAATACGGTAAACAAATGTGTTCGCAATAAATCACTTTATGTATTAAGGGTATATAAGTTAGATTATATATAGTAAGTACACCTGCATTAGCGTGGAGAGAGAATGAGGAAACCACCACGAAAATAATAGGGTAATTCCAGTCAAACTTTATCTTAGCACTGTGCCTTACTACCCGTTTGGTTTGTAAGCTTAATTGTACTAATTAGCACTATGTTTTACTACCCGTTCCGTTTATACGATTATGTATTATTTACGCTAGTGGTTTTAGGGTCAGGAAGGCTATATTTGGAGGAAATGTACCTGAGTGGAGAAAGAGTAGAGAACCATTTTGTAAAAACCACCCTCAGTACACCCAACCGAGATTTGAACCTCTATCTCCCCGTCATTAACAGTTTAGTTTACTGCGAGAGTAGCGCGACGGATCATGCGGCCACCGAATCGGGTTCAATCGAACTTAAGGTGGGAGTGTAGGAGACATGAAAAAATATTAATGTATTTGCAGCTTTTATATCAACACTTATTTTGATCAAAAGAAATTAAATATTTCCAGTATAGACATAGAGTTTAATTTTCTTCACATGGTAATATCAACAGTTCTTGTAGATCTGTCAAGCGTGTACTGGAATTAATGACAAATTTTGCTCTTAATTTAAAAAGTTGGTCATATAATGGCTTAAGTTCATAACAAATATTTAACAACTGTTAATATCTACATGTTAAGAATATTAATCTCTATATTTCTACTGGTGAAATATTTTATTTATTTTATAAAAACAAATTTTTGCAATAAAAACTGCAAAAAATTACTGCCCTTTTCTCGCGTCCCCTTAAACCCAACATTAAGAAAATTCTTTCTTTCAATTTAAGGTTCTTATTCAACTCCTGATTACAATAAAATCATTTACTTAATTTGATCAGTCTAGAGGATATTTTACTAATGTAATTTGTCACCTTAGCTAAGTCCTGATTTAATTTAATTGTTTATTTACATGGCCACTGGTTCGATTCCTAGAAGGACTAAAGTCGAATCTTAGCAAAATTTCTAAATCAAAAGCCACAGGATGATCTTGAATGTAAATTTAAACGAACTGTTTACAAAGAAGATGGGTCAACACAATGTAAAAATAAATACTTCCAGTGCATCCGTACAGGGATGAACCCCGTCCTAAGAAGTTAGTTTCAGATTATTATTCCCCGAACCGTGAAAGTATAATTAATACCTAATAAACGTTTATTTAGAATAGGGATGTTTATATCATATGTAATAGAAGGCTATGGGCCTTGATAAACTATAACTCAATCTTCTAACAAAAGGACATATCTGACAGAAAAACGATTATATCTACTTTCACATATACATACATCAGACCATGTAATCGGCAGATGTCACTTTTGATAGATATTATCAAAAGCAAATAATATAGTATAACTTTATCAATGTTGGCCACAAAAAAAATATGTTTGGATTTTTAAAAAGGTGCTCCAAATGTCCATATTAATAAAATCAATGTTTACATTCCGTTTTTCACAGAAAGAGCAGTTTAGAAAATACAGCTATTTTTGCGGTCAATATTGATAACATTCTACAATATTATTAGTGATATTTTATAGGCATTTATAATATCTATAAAAGTAACAATTGCAGCTCGCATTACTTGGCGTATGAATACGTGAAATTAGACCAAGTAACTTCTAGCTATCAGATAAACCTTTACTTTGAAAATTTGACTCTTGGCATGGTATATTATCTTGAGTAAAGTAGTATTCAATTATTTTTGTAAAAAACATTTTCTTGGCTCTTCTATAAGCCCCTCCCCTCTATGACCCCTGGAATGACTTAACAGGCCCTCTCATCAGATTTCAGGGTGGTCGTCTAGCCAAACCCCTTCAATTTAAAGAAGTTTAGTAATTTTTAGCTGATAGTGAGCTTTAATCTTTTCTATAAGCTCGGTAAAGCAATCATGGGACAAATTAGGGCCATATGGTTTTGTCAAGATACGCTGTAAAGACTCGTTGAACGCAGACCGAAGACGCAATTACATGCCCTACAATCTCCCATCGTCTTATACGGAAAAATAATTTTGTGATTTTACGTTTTATCTGAGTGGTCGGCATGGTATACGGGTAGAATTAATTCAAAGTGTATAATGTTCATAATGTGTTTTCCGCATGATAAAAATAAACCTTTAAGGTTATTTTTTATTAATTTGTTTACTTTAACGGCAGTAATAATCGATTCAAGCCATCCAAACTAAGTTAATACGATTAAAAGGTTGATTTTTTTTTAGATGACAACCAACCAGTGTAAAGATATAAAATCAAACCCCGTTATGGAATAAATTTCATATTAGCGTTGCGTGGAAAAGCATGAGTTGTCATCAATTTTTAAAGTAGGATGGAAGGAAACACGAAAAAAGGCTAGTATTTTTGCAATTTTTATGGACTTTTTTTTTCAAAATAAATTAAAAAAACTCTCCAGTAGAAACAAAGTTTAATTTTCTTCCCATGGTGACCTAAACAGTTTAGGAATATCTGTCATGAGCATAGCGACAATATCTAACAAACTTTTTTGGTGGAGAGAAAGACTTGTTATTAAATTACAGGACACCCTTTAAAGATTCAAGCACTTTTGATACCGTCGTGAGAAGAAAATTAAACTCTGTTTCCACTGGAGCGATATTTTATTTGCTTACGTCGAAAATTTTTTTTGCTATACAAACTGCAAAAACAATGATCTCTTTTGCGTCACCTTCCACCACACCTTAAGGTGATCTGTGGTACCAAGTAATGCTGCTTTTATATTAGACACCTAAAAAATAATTAATTCAAACAAATTGTGCCAGTATAAATAACTCAATCAGAGCCAAAGTTGATCAGAAAACTTCTAATCTATTTATACCTATGTACGCTTGACAAAATATTGTTCTCCATAACGGGTTCGTTGAGAATACCTCTCATATATAATGCATTTACTTTATTATAAACAAAATACGGGCTTGCATGGACCGTCTGCTAAAATAAATATATAATATTCTCATCTTTAACGTATTTCCTTCTCGCTGAATAAGTTTGAGTTTTCCATGGATCGTATGCTAAAAGAAATGAAAATACTTAACTTTAATGTAATTTTATTACCCTCCACACTGAACAAATAAAAAACTGTTCTACATAGTCATCCACATAGCGGAATAAATTATTTAATATTTATTTAAGTAATTTACTTCCATGTACATTAAACAAAATACCATCCTCCATGTTTATATGCTAAGCAGAGTAAGAAAACTTTTAATAATAACTAATATATTTTACTGTACTGTCCATATCTGGTCAGCTAAGTATAGGTTTATTTAATGACAGTTTAAACCACATTGGCATGGCACGATGACATCTTTGGAAATGTGTGTATGGAAGCCATGAAACGGTACTATATGTAATGTCTCCAACTCGGTCTTGTATTCAACAGATCACTCTTCATAAAAGAAATAGATACCGTGTAGTGAAGTATACTCGTATAGTAATACAAAATATGAGACAATTATGGCATGCTAATAGCAGCCCATTCCTTCAATTACTGTTCTTATTAAACATACAAGTAGAGTCCATATGTTGACAAAGTATAATGATGTTTTCTCCCACAAACACAAAATGAAGCAAGCTTCTCTTGGGATTGGCTATTTAACAATGTTGATTTACCATCAAAGGTTGAATGCTCTTCTTTTAGTCAAATATAGGGAATGACAGTTCTGAGTTGAAGTCATGTTTCACTCTCAAAGTATGTAAAATAAACATGCCACTTGAGAAATTCGTAAATGTTTAACTTGGTTAGTCAACTAACTTAATTATTAAGTTCCCCAAAAGTGGATATGGGGTATACGCCAAGAATGGTTGTCATTTGTATAGCCTTATAATAGCCAGTGTCTACTCAGCCCTGCATGGTGGTAGTTGATAGCTAGCAAGACTTACCAAACCTACTCTCTTGTATCCATCCCCCAAACCATATGATAAGTCTGATTGCCAAACCCTTCCTTCACCTCTGACAAGACATCTTGTGAATGTGAGGAATGCCAGGTAGCCACCGTGGTTCGGATTCCACGTTAAACTGTAAGTCCTTCATATCATCTCACATTCACCTTACCATTGCACATTAGCGTAAGTGCGTATAACCCGAACGGGTAGTAAGACGCGGTGCTAATAATAATAATAATAATAATAATAATAATAATAATAATACATATGATAAGCTATACCATGACGTCGAGCTGCTCTAACTTATGGCAATCAAAACTTTAACAACAACCTGTATTTGATAAAAAAAATTCTTCTAACCATTTTTACATGATTGAAACATGAAATTTGTGAAGTATCTGTTTGGATATTTCTATTTTGTTGAAGTGATTCACTTAAAGAGGCTTTACAAACAGGCGCGTTTAAAGGGTTACATCCACTTTATTAATCAAGATGATGAATCATACGAAACAGGGGAGGTTGATAACTTCATATAAACAGTGTTCAGTTCTATTTATGGGCATCTGTTTACAAAATAAAAACGTTTTATTCTGAATCTAATTTATATGAATCTTTCTATAAGGTATAAAAAACACATTTATTTATTTTAATGGCGCGTTATAAGGAAATATAAGTGTGAATAGCTATAATACGCTATCCTTTATTATTTCATGTACTTTAATATCTTTGATTGCCACGACCACGAAACAAAAAACACAATAGTAATATTAATGTGTGTTGTTCTTTCAATACATTACGAAAAAGTCAATTATACAATAATCCTTAGTGAAGTCAGCTATTATTAGAAGAGTAGGCCTATATTAACACTTTTGACATATGATATAGTGTTTCTAATAAAATAATTATTATTTTCACATGGGTTAACATTAGTGAATTTCAATCAATGTTTTCAATAAAAAATTTCTGACAGATGTCAGTTACAACTACTCCTGTGACAAATGGACCGTAACTGCACATCGTTCATTTAATTGAATTCGTGAGCCTATTCATCAATAAAAATAGTGTTTCTGTCCCTAAATATTTTATTAAAAATAATCAGGTGTGGGTGGCATGGCCAGGGGGTTGATTTTTTTTTACGTTAATACGTTATACCACCGAATTGTATATGTGTCGGGAAGTATAAATAAATGAAAACAAGTTTAATAATCGATTACAATTTTATTTATCACAGGTACATGGTAAGAGAAGTAGAATACACACAATAGACAAGATACATCCAAGTTTCTGGTGGAAGTCAAATCAATACAAGTATTACCAAGCATGGTTGCCCTAACCGATCTTCCAAAATCCACATCCATTTCGACAATACATCTTCCGAAGTGGTGGCATATTCACTTGGGTCATTTACACCGACGAGTTCTGGCGCCGTCAGCCGCGCTTAACGCGGCTTCCAATTTCTTTTATGCTTACTTCCTTATCCGTTCCGAACCAGCCATTGGGGTATTATTTGATAACTGACAAGCCGCTCTTTCCCGTCGTATGCTTTTGGCATATTTCTGTCTGACTTTTCGGCGAGTATAGGCGGACATTATGAAATTTATAGAATTTTTCAACTTCAATCCCCATTTTCTTCACCAATACTGTAATGAAATTTAAGTATTATTAGTTAAATCAAAATGTATTAGTGAGAGCTGTTGATTGACACTAAAACGAGCGTCATCCCACGGCAGAGTGCAAAGTTATAATTGGTAAACATTTCTGAGGTGCAGCGAATCGCTCACAAAATGGGGACCCCCTCGCCCTCTCCCCCTCTCACTTGCCGTGGCGCGCTATCTGACGGTCAATGACAAATATTTATTCCCTAAGATATCGAATGATATCAGTTTGGTTCGGCTATCTTCGATACTTTATAAATTATTAAGCCAAACCTTATCGAATGATTTCGTTTCACCCAACTTTTCGTCCCGTAGTTCCTAGTACTGTTCTGAATTTAAAGATGTATTCACGTCAAAAAAAATATTACCTCAAGTCCTTACATGTATTCAATCACGACCATGCAATAGACTGAATTGCCTGTGACGGGGAGGTTAGGTTTCGAGTCTTGGTTGGGTGTATTGCGAGATGTTATTCCTAAACTGTGTTCCACTCTCCCCAAACACCAATGCGAGCGCATGCCCCCTAAATAATACCTTCGGACGTACTTAATTACACAAGCTTAAATTTTTCATTTAATTTAATCAATAATTAGCTTGAAATGGATTTTAAAAATTTACAAGAAAGATTATACAATTTATTAAAGTGATGTTGAATTATATGATCCCAGCCTTTTATATAGTAAGATAATATATTTAAAAAATATGAAATTGTATGTTCTGTACTTTCTTTAAATTCGACTGTTATTTACTTTTTAAATGGTTTTTCTTTCTCTACATTTCCGCGCAATCAATTCTCCTTGTTTCATCCCAAAGAAAAGAAAATAAAGGAAGATTTTAAATGCCAAGGTAACGATCAAGTAGTTCGCTTGCACCATTTTAATTGACAGAAAGGAGTTTTAACATGGCATTAGCGTTAACATGGGAGAAATAAATTGTACGGCGTACCGCACAGACTTTTTCTCTCTTTTATCTTAAAATATACATTTACTAAAAACTCGTAATATTTGTGAAACGAAACAATAGTTATATTCATTAATGTCGGAACATTGCCCCAAATATCTATCATAAATGAAATCATATACACTATTACCTTCTTACTCTGCGTCATTAGGAATTAGGAACACTGTTATAGAAAAATTTAGAAAAGTAAAACATCTTTGTCCGTCAAAGAGCATAAAAATCAAATTCATTTTCAAAGACCTGAATTAAAAATCATATGTGTTTGCTTATAGCTAAGAAATTATTGGTTTTATAAAAATATATTTCAAATAAAAGATTTTTATCTTTGATAGTACTATAACTTTACTATGATACATTTTTTGTATCTCAAATATTTGCGTAGAAATGACCAAAATTAGAAAATTTTCTTCTGTAAGGTACCCTCAAAGTTAATTTCGTAAGAAAATGAAAGCTGCCATCTTGTTTATAATGATGAACAATGCCTAAATATAAAATTTAATCAAAATTGTTAAAGCAGATTTTGAGGAAATCAATTATTCTCTTTTTGCCCTTTTGTAAACTACCCTTAATTTTAGGGTTGAATTTATAATTACAAAAATTCCTCAGGGGGACCTTATGAAAACCCCAGGCACCAGGTTTGAGCCCAATTGGTAAATTAGTTTCGGTTCTAGCCTGAGGTACAAACAGACGGCATTGCGAAAAACAAATTTTTGGTTTCAACGAGTCATGAAACGTCAACCTTCATCAAAATCTCGAGCTCGATTTTTTCGACGATCACAATACTTTCTCTCCGAGGTGTGTGGAGAAAGTAAAGAACCGTGATAAATCATATGTGGAAAACCACTGATAAGTGCTCCCAGCCCAGATCCGAATTCCTGTCTCATTCTTCGGCAATACATTATATTCCGAGACTTAAGCCTTAAACCGTGTGACCACCGTGATGGATAGATTCTTCCATCTCAATGTAACGATGAGGTGTAAGTTTAAAATTACTCAGCAGGATGCAAGAATCGCTTGTTTAAGATACAGCTATTCATAACAGTATATGGGTAATTTTGAATTTAATAATTTGTAGGTCATTCCCCATTGTTCTTCAGGGGCTTCATGGTCATGTCTGACAGCTGTTAGGGGAGATTAAGATGCACTCCTCGTCCTAATGCCAGATGACTTGTAATTCCTGTCATCTTCAATTTAGTTTGGCCATGACGGGTATTGTTATTCAGACGGGCCATTTAATGGATACATTAATGAATCCACATATGTACAAACAGGTACATATAAAATAAATATTCGCCTAAGATTGTAGGAGCTGGAGGTATTGGAAGGATGAGATTATGATGGCGTAAGAGGGGGAAATATATGGGAGCAAATACATTAGAGTAAATACGATACAATTCTCACATTTCTATGTTAAAACAAATACATTATAGAACAATTGTGACACTTCTTACATTTCCAAGCTAAAACAAACTGATTATAAGACAATAGTGACACTTCTTACATTTACAAGTTTAAAAAATACATTAAAGAACAATTTGGGTCACCTCTCACATTTTCCATGTTAACATTATATAAATCGCTTGTGGCAACCCTAGTGGTGACCAAAAGAACGGACACATATTTTAAATTAACGTGTCTTTGTATGGGGCTTATTCTTTATATCCGTGATGGAAAACACTTTTTTTCATTTTCCACAAGTGGTGATTTGTTCACAATAGTGAGGTGAATTTGAGTTGGCCGGCTCTTACAAAAAATATATACTTAAGGAGTGTGCTGATTGTAGCTTGATATTTCTTGCATAGCATTCCGTTTTTCTGAATTATTCATTGATGCAACACTGCCATCAATAACTACCCCACCCGCTCCACCCCCTTTCCAAAAAAAACTTCGTTTAATCTCAGGATTGTCAAATTTCGCATTAAATTGTCTTACATTTTCAATTTGAACATTTATTATCATTTGCGTCTTAAGCAGTTGTAACTGAGTAGTCAAAGTGTGGATGTCTTAAATAAACAATTTCAAACAGTATAGGCTTATATCAATATAAATATTCGATTGAGAAACCTTATTCCTCAAATTTCACATGATATGGTGAATTTAGCTTTTCATCAACCAGACTTCAGGCTACATCGAAAATAATTCACCCACCCCTTCTCAAGATGTTTGAGCTAAAACATTAAAATGAATACAAAAAATACATTTTATAATCAATATAAAATGGGATATATAATATTTTGATCTATATACATGTTTACGTACATATTTATAAAAAGTATAATTAGATATTCAATAAAATCAGCCAATACATATTTTGGTTTAACATCTTTTTTGTGGAACTTTGAGTGTTTTACATTTCCAAAAGTATTGCACCTAGAAATATATTTATTTTTTAAATAGTTTGTAACTTGGCATATATGAACTATCATTTTTCAATTTTCTTGTGTATTTCTTATCAGACAGTGAATAGTTTTTTCTATTACAGCTAAGAATATGTACTGATTTAGATCAAATTTTGCTAATTGAAAAGACCACCAAGTTGAAATGTTCATGATTAAAAAAATTATATATTACATCTAGATTATTCATTGATTTAGGATTGCCTTTCTCCTCATATGAAGTGTTTTAAAACTAGTTGGAAAATTTGGTACGTCTGTATGGTTCAATGAAGGATAATTGTGACCCTTGTATTAATAAAGATATTACTCTTACAAAGTATACGATTTACTTTACATAATTAGTTTAGTAATTTAACTATGATAAACATTCACACTGTACCAATTGACTACAAAAACATTAAAACTAGAGGACAGTGAGCAAAATAGATAAAATCACACTAGAATACCTTACTTAATATTTTTTCTTTAGTGGAGAGAAAAATCAAAAAACAAAGTATTTCCAGTTTTTCATCATTCGTGTATCCTAATGTAACACATACGTCTTCAGTTATGATATTTCATCCCAATGCAGTTTCTTATCAGCTAGTAGTAATATACACTTTACTATGATTGTATTAAATAACCTGTCATTAAGGCGACGAGTATCGCTCGATCAGATCATGCCACCAGGAGCGCTGTAGTCAACTCATCATTCACAACTCACTACACATATTCGGTGCCTAAAATATTATAAAACCCCTTAAGTACAAATAATATACGTTTTAAACTTTTAACTGCCCACTGGGCTGGAGTAAACAAATCTAACGCACGCCTTATTCTGGAGGCTTTATCTTCTTTGAATTTACAGTCGCAACAGTCTAGTGAATTAAAGGTCTGCGGTTTGACTCCTCGCATGGCCGAAGCATTCGTCATTGGGGATTTGGGGTTTTCCCTTTAATGAGAATAAAGGAACCAATTATTGTATTTTTCTATTAGAGTTAAGTTATTTTGTAAGTCATGTTTTGGTATCTACAATCAGTTTGTTCAAAAATTGTACGTTAAATACTACAGATGAACAACTACTTTTCGCCCCAAGACTTACAAGCTAACATAACAAATAACTCAAGCAACACTAAACTCCCAGCATTAGTTATATACATTCTAATCTAAACTACAGTAAACTATACCCATTAAACCCTTCACCTGAGCTCCGCTGGATAAGCACTTGCCTAACTATCTGTAGGATCCAGGCCTCAATTCTTTACGAGGGCAAAAAAAAAGTTTAACGTTATTTTTCTACCTTTACAGGTTTCTCGCATATTTTCGCTAATAAGGTAAAGACAAGGAAGGCATAATCTAGAGGAAGTGTACCTTCATTTGCATGGAAGGAGAGTGAAAACAATTGATGAGAAATCACTACCCCTGACTGGGATTGTAACCTTGACCATCCCTTCGACGGATGTCAAGCTCAATACAAATCAAACCAGCTTAGATAAATTTTCCAAACGATACGGGTTAAGTCGCTAATAGCTTGTGCAAGATTAAAGGCATAAGTAGACAAAAAGACAAAATGCAGGTCTGGCTTGTCCGGGACAACCCTATAGATACCCTGGATACCAAGTTTTAGCCCGATCGGTAAAATAGTTTAGGCTCTAGTCCGAGGTACGGACAAACAGATGGAAATTCAATAAACACTTTTTCGGATTCGGGAGGTCATGAAACTTCGAGATTCATCAAAATCTCGAGTTCGATTTTTTTGATGATCACAATACTTTCTCTACCTGTAAGAAAGCGAGAAGGTAAAAATTATTATTTAAACTAGACAAGCTAATATTTATGTTTAAACAAGAAACAACACACAGATAATTAATCTAATATCAAGAATATATTTTAAAGCAAATATTATTAACTATCAACACAGTACTTTTATTGGTTTTATGACATTCATGGGGTCGCTTTTTCAACGAATCTCTTTTCTATTTAATAAATATATTTAAAGAATATTTAGAAAAAAGGAAGGGAGAATGATATTATATTTATGCACACATTGATTAAGGAAGGGTTGAGGAAGGGGTACAGGGTGCCACCACTTGTTTTTTTATTTATTGTAGCAATTATTGCTACAAGGTAACTTAAAGTGGGTTAGTCAATCAAAACAGCACTTACCCAATTTCACCAACCGGACGAGCGAGCGGAAAAGAACGTCCACACACGATAACAACATTGAAACATCTAAGAGCGATGATCCTAGTGCTGCATTTTGCCACTACGCACCACCACCTGTCTCAAGAACAACATGGACGTCTAGAAAAGCGTAGAAGAGCTGAGGCTTTGATAGAAGATTCTCAACGCGTCTAGTACAGCGCATCTCCCCCCTTTCCGTGTGTTTGAACTCTGTGATCCCCACCCTTGTGTAATTCCGTCTCGAGTGTTCGATGAGTTTTGCACCATATAAGAGACTGTTCATCAAGATAGAGACCACTCTTGGATTAGGCTCGGACATTGACGAAGCGTAGGCTTCGAGGACAGACTTATACAATGTAAGGAGAAATTCTATTTCGGCACAAATATAAATATTGTAATTTTTCTAAATTCCTTTTTGATCGTTTTACGTGTATATATTGTTATTTATATCATATATGAATCTTCATTCGTTTTACTAAACATTAAGTTAACTTCACTTATGTTACGCATGGGTTGTAGGGAAATAGGACTTTACTTAAACTACTAAAGTAATGTGGGGAATTTTTTTAATGTTAGTTTTGAATTTTTTCTAATGTTAGTTAAATCGTGCTTATCAACCTTGATTCAATTATTTAACTTTAAGAATTGTGTTTTCAAAGCTTGTTGTCTTAGTATCCATATTGGGAAGTTATTTTATAATATTAGGTCCTAAACTATTCAGCGGTTAGAATGCGTGACGTTGATAATTATTCTTATATATTTAACTTTATGTATCTAGCTTAGGAGTTATGTTTCATAGTTATTGAAGGTGGCAGAGTGTTAAAAATATTTAGGCCAGGAAAGTTTAATAATAAAGTTAGGAATTATCCTTAACTTTAATAAATGGATATCTTAACTTTATTTAGTATGACATATAATTTTGTAGGATTCCGTAATAAGTTTTTGTTATTTATTTGTGGAGACGTCATGCGTCTGCTAATCATTAATGGGATAACCACAGAACTTTAATGCTGTTAGCTACAATTTTTGACTAGCACTAAAATAGGTCATTGTTGGGAAATCTCATTTAAGTTTATATGGTGTTATACGCCATATTTATAATGCTAGGCATTGAAAGGATTATATGTTGTCATACACCATATTGATAATTATAGGCATTAAAAGTAAATTCACGTATGTTCATGGAAAGTTTTCTTGTAAAAAACAATAATCATAGAATGTTATTATTTCACTTCAGCTTTTACAGATATTGTATTAAAAAAAGAATATGCTTAGATTCTTTAAAGAAGTGATATGTTCTTTAATAAGATGTTGGCTGAAATAAAAGCAAAGTTTCTTTAAGACTTGAACTTCTTACTATTCTAGTTATGCCATTTATCCTTAGGTTTAGATATGTATAATTTTAATGCCCTTTTTAACTTAGCCTTCGAACTCGTCGTATTAAAACTAAATTGATTTCTGAAGGAGAACAGTGATATTACCCTCCTTCTAGGAGTGAGTGGCGTGCGTTGGAGATGGGTTGTGTACCCTGCTATATTTCACAACAAAAACATAATATTGTTTTACACTTCGCACTTCTATTTTCTAAAATTTTTGGTAACATTAAATTTATTTTTATTTGTATTGAATCCCTCTAATTCTAGAGCTTGGATTACATTATCTTTTTTATTTGTCAGTTTTATAATATTTTCATCTGGTATCTTGGGATCCTATTATATTATTATTTTTACTACTACTATTATTATTATAAGTCTGGCCTAGGGCGCATGAATTCCTTGCACGGGCCCTGATAAAATGGCTTTAGGAATCACCTCTAGGATTGAATCTGTGTCCTGTGTCCCATAGATTTGTAATGGGTCCTCCTAACTACTCTGCCAGGCTATTAAGATTTCACTTTCATTCGAATAAAGGAATAAAAGGCAGTCAAAATGAGGTTTGTTAATTGCTACTTCCATCTCGAAATGGGACCAGGCGATCCTACTCCACCACTGCCATAATAAGGCGAGTCAGGAAGCCACCTATTCAACTAAACTCCTAGTAATAATAACAAGCGCCAGGCTGTGCTTTCTATTACGTACTGAGTATGTCGAGAGTGAAATTACATCCCAATTTTCATAGTAAGGGCCATTTAAAAAATACAAACTTTTTTCGGCCAACATAGATAACATTTTACTATATTATTAGTGTTATTTTATAGTTAAAAGTAATATCTACCAAAAGTGACAGCTTAAGATCAAATGACGTATGAATACATGAAAGTGTATTTAATATCTTTTCCTAGCAGTTATATTAGGACCTTCCTATGAAAATTGGACTGTAAATATAACTATAGATGTTAATTGAAAAGTATTACTTGAATTTTTCCCCGAATTTTTTTAAACTTATTTAAATGTAATGAATGAATGCAATTGAGATATCCCAAGCATTAAAGTTTCCACTTTAGTTTAAATTATCTTACTGACGTTAACACCAGAAATATTAATATCAAATGAGTTCCAATAAAGTAATAACAGCGAGTACAGTTCTCTTCTCACCTTCACGTCGACTATAGTGCTTGGCGGTTGAATGTGTCACTAACGTCGGGTTTTCTGTAGACCAGATATGTTGCTACTTAATTATTATAATCAAGGCTTTTACGAATACATCTCCTTCTCCTTTGGGTCAATAATTTTAAATGTTTACAAGAAAATGTCCATCTATAATGTGTGATGCATTTATGAAAAATAGTACCTATATTAAATTTAGTGTAGGAGTGTTTGGTTGATGCAAACTACAACCTATTTAGACTTTGGTGTATTTTTTATTTGACTCTCAACTTAGCTTAAGTGTACTCTAGTCCAAATGGACCGGGTGATAATCATCATCATTACCACAGCTACTGATTGTATCTGTGGTACAATTACATGCACGTCGTCAGACCCAATCACTCCTTGTCAGGATTCTGAGCGCTTAGGATCATAATTTGAGAGCCTAAAGCTACTCTATTTTTTTAAATATATCCTTTCAATTAAAGAAAATCAAATTTTACACGGTTTTATCTCCAGTTAGCCTACCAGCAATTCAATTAATAAATTAGTTCCTACAAAAAGTTTATAAAATATCTTCCTTATATCTTTAAACTTGAGTCCTAAACCGGAATTTAATTTTCAAACCTTAATCATTTTAACTGGCGTGTCATTGCTTCACTGGTGGGGTAGGGAAATATTTTTCCCTTGTGCTCCACGTATTACTGTGCGTACTGGATATCAGTATATTGACACTAATGGAATAAGTATGAAAAAGGTAAAATTGTATTGGAAATGTACCCGAATGTACGTGGGAAAAGAGGTAGAGGGGGAAACCATTTATGAAAAATCCCCTTAGTACACCTAACTGGGATTCAAACACAGACTTCCCCAAAACCGCATGAAATATATTGTACTTTTAAAATCTCACTGAAAACAGTCCAGACAGAAATTATGTTTATGATCACTCCAGAAAAATGTCTGCTACGTTATATTATATATTTGTAAATATCTCAAGAACTGCTCAGTCATTTTAATATGTAAACTATAATAATTAGAAAAGTAGTTAAATTCCCTAAAACAAATTTAGGAAATAATTATACTATAAAGACGGTGTTTTTTGGTTCATTTGCATGACAACAAAAGGTTTAGGCTATTGTTTTTTTCATTTAGCTTGAAATTTTTTAAATAGTTCCTAACTTCCCAATATAATAAAATATTGATTGAAAAATAATGCGATAATCTACCAGATCATTTGAATGGTCGATTACAAGCTGGGTGTTCAATTGTTAAACAATGTTTTTGTAGTCTTATAGCAAAATATGTTTAGATAAAATAAATAAAATATTGCTCAAGTAAATATATTTTATTTAATTTACTTCATAGTAATCATCGGCATTGTGGAATTTGACAAGGACTTTTTGTTTTTATTTAAAATATTTTATTAAAAAATGCTGTTACACCCACTACAGATATTCAAGGACTTTTGCAATTACTTTGTGAAGCAATTTAAACTGGAGCAATAATGCATTTATTTTTGTCAAAAAAAGTTTTTAAATATAAAAACTGGAAAAATACCGATCTTAGCTCGCGGGACCTTCCATTAAACTGTTATCTCAAAGGTAGCAAGATTATCTTGCTTAATTTCGCGCGATATAGGATAAATAGGATCAAAGTGTAATCTGCGATTGTTTTTCAGGGTAAACGGAGTGTACAAGGGACGAAGGTCACCTTCAGATGACCAGTCATTATATGGGATAGATGTTGTTTTTTAATCAAAGAGATAGTAATCTGTATCTCCCAACACCAATAGATAGTGATTATCAATCACTAAGTGATAATTTGGTTGAAACATGGATTTATTCTATCCAATTTACGACTGAACAATCTCCACCAAAGCCTTATGAATCTTGACCCTGTGGTGTAGTTGGCTAACGCACTAGTTTCATGTTGAGCTTTAATACCGAGGACTGGGAGATCGCGGTTCGAATCTCGGTCGGGTGAACTGGGGGTGGTTTTTCCTACATGATTTTCCACTCTGCCTCCACGCAAATGCAGGTTCACTTGCTCTATATTCAACCTTCCCAATTCCTAATAAATTAGCGTAATTAGTACTTAAGCATATGACCCGAAAGGGTAGTTAGACGCAATGCTACTGATAAGAGTTTTATTTATTCTGAGAGAATATAATTAATTCAATTGAACATTGACTTCACCAAACACCTTCTTTCTTATTTAATTAAATACATACAGTATGTAAACTTGTTTAAATAATATAATAGATTCTGATCTTGTCCAAAACTTTATTTTGTGTGTTACACAACCACGTGATTAATCGTTTTTGAGACATACTATTTATTAAGTATGATTTAAGGCCAACCGCACACCAAATGCGACACTTTGTCTCGAAACGATACTTTGCGAGGCAAAACGTTGCATTACGTTGTATTTGATGTAGATAGATAACCTTTGGTTGGACATTTTGACTTGCACCTCCAAAGTAATTTTTCGATCTCTTACCAGTTGTAAGTGAGATCTCAAAGAGTTGAGCACAGAGTTTTGTTGGTTGCCATGCGAGGTTATTATTGTAAAATTATCGAAGGATACGGCGAGTGAAGAAGTAGATGTAGCTACTCTTTTGTAGCAATTTATTAAATTATTGAATGAGAAACCAGAAACAGATTATTAGGATAGCTTCAACGAGCACTAATAGCTTGAATACGTGCAATTGCTTATCTTGGCCTACATCTACTTTCTTGTCTGCATCTACTTTCATTTAAATAGCATAGCCTCTACACAAATTCAAAACATAAACTATAAACACAAACTGCACAGCTCCACAATCTACCAATCACTGTCAAAGTTGTAGGGAGTAAATGGTCATGTTTCCTGTGTCCACGTGCATGTGCAGTTCAAAATGTCTCAAGTATATTTGTTGTAAAGCATCGGTCAGCAGAGCATCGCCATCTAGCTTAATAATAACTTTGAGGTCTAAATTGTTCACGATTAAAATACTTTGTTATGTTAAGTAAAAGAAAACTCAAGGTATACCTCTGCGCTACAACACGGTCACTACTCATTCATCGACCGTCCTCCAGCTTGGATCCGATTGGGCGGAGTCTCGCACCTGCATCATTAATGAAGGAGTGAGGAAATGAGTTCCTCGTTGAGCTGACTCGTGAGCAGGATGTTTCAGCTACCGGATACACCACACACAGGCCCCCGAGATGTGTGATCAGCAAACGGCAGCAGAGTCTGAATGAATTACACCCTGAGGCGGCAAAAGTAACATGACTTTATGATGGTCAGAAATAAAATAGGACATCGCTGAGTCATCGAATATGTTTTATTGCCAATGCGCTCACAAGTGAAGAATACTATATATTCTAAGGGAATACGATGATGAGAACCTCTCCGAATGGCCTAAAGCTTCACTCTAACAAACGACTGAATGTCGGTGATGGATAGATCGACGTTTAAATCATGGTCAGGAGCATTGAAGGTGATTTTTACTTAATTGTCTTCCACTTTCCCTCAAGCAAATGTGGGCACGCTTTCTATAGATATTAAATCTTTCTGATACCTAAAACACTAGCGTAATTAGTACTATGTGTATAGCCCGAATGGATAATGAGGCGAAGTGAAAATATCATGAGGGTATATTCAAGGTAAATATAACAACACTCTCCTTAGAAAAGAACGGGAAGCTTAGTTTTAAAAAAAGCAACCGTTTGAGGTTTACCGCATTACTTAAGTTCACAATTATTTTTGTGTGCATCACATCTCATTACCCGTTTGGACTATTCACATATTTAAATAAACGGAATAGGAATGAGGTGGATAAAATTCAAATAATATGTAACCGTCATTTCGATGAAGGAGATTGGAGGGAAGGCGAAGTAAAAACAACCTCAATACACTCGGCCGGGATTCAAACTACGACCTCCCCATCACCAGCAAATCAACCCATTATTAGAGTGGTTACGGTTTCGTGTTGCATTCTTTTCAAATTATACTTATTTCATGTTACGACTTCAAAAAAGCTTAATTACTTTCTCGTGACCCCTGTGATCGTAAAAGAAATCTAATTCGAGATTTTGATGGAAACCGATATTTAATGACCCCTTGAACCTGAAAAAAAAATTGTTTCTGCAATGGATGCTGTTTATGTATCTCTGTTTATCTGTATCTAGGCGTAGAGCCTAAACAATTTTTATGATCGGCTTAAACTTGATATTTAGGGTTTTCATAAGGTTCACCCACAGGGCTTTGAAATGAGATATATAACCTTAAAATTAAAGGTAGCATACAAAAAAGAGAAAAGTTCAATATTCCTGAAGTAGGCTCTGACGATTTTGATTCAAATTTGTAATAGGCACTTTTTAATATTACAAACAAAATAAAGCATCAGATTTTTCCATGAAAATGATTCATAGGATAACTTACATAAGCGTATATCTCCCTTTTTGATCATATCTCTGCAAATTTTTTAGATACAAAATAATTTATCATTGCAAAGCTATATTATTAAAAATAAACAAACCTCTATTTGGAATATATTTTTTAAACCAATATTTTTCTAACTATAAGCAAATATATATATTTTTAGTGGATGTCTGAGAAATGTTGAATTGATTACTATGCTCTTTGGTGGAGGGCTATGTTCCTTTTTTCTCAATATGATTCTGTGATATTTATACTATTTCATTTATGTTCTTTGACGGCATGTGATGCTGAATTTTCCATTTTGATTCTGCAACAATATAAATTAATTCGTTTCACATATCTTATGAGTTTTAAGTAAATATCTCCATTTTTAGATAAATTATCGAGAAAGTCTGTGCGGTGCACCGTACCATGTTTATAATTTTATTGTATGAAGCTAACGTATTCTTTATAATAAAAGGTGTTTTCAGGTTCGTTTCTTGGATGGGTTAAACATTTGATCAAGAGCTCCACACTAGGGTGTTCAGAAGAGTGTGTCTGTATCTGTCAACATAGTGAGCACGCGGGTTAAATGTCAGGTTCATATATTCTAGCTTACTGGTAACGAAAAGGTCGGGTTTTGTACTCCTCTCAAATGATTGTACTGAAGTTGTTGTTTTTTTCCCTGAATGGTATCTGAATTGTTCTCTACTCAAATGTGAGTATATTATTTTCCTCTAAATTCTACCTTCTTCATCCTTACTCCATTAGAGTAATTATAAGGTAATGAATATAGCCTGGATTAGTAATGGGACGTGATAAGAAATAAAACCCTTCATATTCAGGAGTACGACGCATTCTGAAGTGTATGATTCCGGTTATTTTGACAGTTAATTTTGAACTCTTATCATAGTTTTATATTAATGGTACCTGTCGAACACTTAACGCGATTGTTGTGTAGCATGTCACTTAATTCAAATTACATCTACAAACTATAATCTGCACCAAATGCTAAAATAATATAAAGAAATCCGAAGAAGAGAATTAAAACTGATTTATTCAGCAATAATATCACTTGTGTTCTACTCACATTACGTGGATGTTCCCGGATTCAATTACCATGCTTTCACCAACTGTTCTGCAAGTATGGCGGAGTAGAAGGCGTGATAGTTTCAACGGACGTCTAACTCCTTGAATTCAACCTTGAAGAAAGACCTGCATATCGCTGTTCCGATGCAGCGAGCTACGGACACTACTTCCCTAGCGGACTTATTTGGCCCCTTCTTTCTCCACTGCTCCAACCCTCCACCCCCCTCCCCCTTACCATCCCTTATTTTTCCTTGTTTACATGACCAATTTGCTAGTCAGAAAAAGAGTATATAATGGGCGTTCCCTAGGTTCACAAATTGTAGTTCATCTTTGGATATCCTTGAAGGAGGAACCTCTGGTCCAGAACCTGAATAAGATACTGCTGACTGCGATGGTTGGGACGTGGGTGTCACCGCCTTGATGCCGAGGGAATCTTCTTTATTGATCCAAGTGTTAAATATGTTTCCAAGTCCTTCAGATTTGTTTAGTTAGTCCTTATGACTATGTTTTCTTTTCTATGTCCTTCGGACTTCGTTTAATTTGTCGGAATGACAATTATGTTTCCAAGTTCTTCAGACCTGTTGAGTTAGTCTATATGACTATGTTTTCTTAAGAGCTTACTTTAAGCTTCCTCTTCTCCATGAGTTCTTTATTTCGTTTTAAGTCCTCATAACTTCACTATATGTCATTGCGCCGTGAACGTCATGTTGACGTGTTCAAATTTAGTATGACTACACACAGGTTGTCTAGTGCCTTTATTTGAGGACCTAGCTAGATCAGTATCTCACAGCATTCTTGTTGCCACCCCTTTTCCTGTGTTACTATTTTGGGTGCGCAAAGTGCGGAACGTGGCTTATTTTGTATAGTGGTCCGCACATATAGTATTTTCATTTGCCCCTTGTTGGCACCTCATTAGTCCAAGTATTTTAAGTTAGTGTGTACTAGATTGTATGTATACCCCAGGAAGTGGGTAATGGTATGAGTGTACTATTGAGTGTCTGGAGTACCCACTGGGAAATTACCGGCCATAGTACAATTTTGTATGGACACCTGTTTGTTAGTCATCGACTAGTGTAACTGAACTATGGTCATCTTACCGTTTATTATTTTGGATGTCGTTTCTTTGTCTAGTCAAGCTAGGTAGCTTGTCCGACATGTAACTTAGTAACTCTAAAACTATAGGATTAGCCGTTTTTGCTTTATATGCTGCTAATTCTCCATGCTATCTTTTTAGACTTTTCTGGTGGAAGTCTGGCGCTAGCCCGGCTGTCTTGCAATCATATATCCACTATCAACGTAACTTCCATTTGACTGTTGCCGTATCGCCTTGGACACCTTCTTTTCCCGTGCTACGGGTAGCTCATATGTTTTTGGAGTTAAGTCCTATCATTAACTGTTGTAACCTCATATCACCTTTTTTTTGTTATTTGTATAATAAATCTAGTTTTGTTACATATTTAATTAGTTTACACTTATGATGTAGCACTAGCCACAAGCTAACCGCAACCTAAAACAAACACAACAGACTTA
The DNA here is from genome assembly GCA_901482245.1 of Timema douglasi. NCBI lineage: Eukaryota > Metazoa > Arthropoda > Insecta > Phasmatodea > Timematidae > Timema > Timema douglasi. Next base: position 125,509 of record CABEEJ010001059.1, on the reverse strand, counting down.
CCCGATTATACCGACCCCATCTGCCGCTGGCTTGACAACACGCGCAACCGGCCCGCTGAAACAATCCGCCCGAACAAGACGACCGACCAAGCTATAATGAGAGCCGCACCCATTCAAACCACTCAACAACAAAAACAATCCCTCCCCCCCTTCCCAGATCTACGATTGGAAAGAAGATCGCCAGTACCAAAGTTCCACTTCCATGGCCGTCTAGATGCTCGTAGAATTTTCCCCTCCTTGTTCTTGTTCTTAGACCTCTCCCCCCCCCCCC
>CABEEJ010001059.1:111112-125206 GCA_901482245.1 Timema douglasi | reverse complement strand
CCCCCCCCCCCCCCCCAGTCATCCCATCGTTCCGTGTTCTGTGGCCTGTATAAAAGAGTGACCGTGTGTGTGTAGTGCCACTACCAACCTTCCTCATCCTAAGAAAAGAAAATCCTTCCAAAACCTCTTTACCACAGCGAGATCATTCACAATCACCACTATTTTCACTCAAAGGGTACTCATTTTATAACTTTGTATTTTATTGCAGCATCATTCAACGGTTTCACCTATTCATTGTTTCACTTTCATATCATGAGGATAAGGGCTAGCGACTGCTGCCTGTAACTCACAAAGAATAATCAGCCCTTTCACAGACAGCATAGCTTGGCGAAACTGTCAAGTTGGTAGCTCTGTGTCGGGCAACAGCCGAACGGCGTAGTGCCACTCTGGGACTGGCTTTGGTTATCGCTAGTGCAAGCGAAGGCGTCAGATATAAACAATGTAAGCTAAATTTCCTTTTCGGCCTAATCTTGTCTGTTTTCAAAATTCTCTTTCGGCGTTTAGAAATAATTTTAAAATATTCATGGACTTTAACTTTAATCTTGTACACTTAGTTTTCGTGTCAAAGACTGATGCACTTAAAACTTGGAACTTTTACTAAGATTGAAATATCCAATGATAATGTTTATACTTCTTTTGCACTTTTATTAATTTAGAAGAGTAATATACTATAACTTTGAACTTTTACACTTGGTATTTGTGCCAAAGATTGATGAGGTTAAAATTTGGAAATTAACTAAAGTTGAAATATCTAATGATAATGTTTATATTTCTTTTGCACTTGTATTAATTTAAAAGGATAATATACTTTAACTTTGAACCTTTTAACTTAATATTGATGTCAAAAATTGATAGACTTAAAACTTGGAACTTTAACTAAAATCAATGGTTGTCCATAATGCCTTTTTTAAATATTTAATAAACAACTTTTGATGATGAAGTTTTTACTACTCCCTTTTTACATTCATCCTTAGGTATCACATGGTAACCAAAGCCCGTAAGATAATCTGACCTGAAGTATAGTTACGTGGTGGTTTAATGTTACGTATTGTTGAGGTTGGCCGTGGGGACGAGCCGCAATAGTTCTTTATTGCGTGGATATTGCTAATGTTTATCTCAGTTATTATGCAATGTTTTTTAACTTGCCTAGCACACACTATTAATTTGCTGTTTTATTGTTTATTGTTATTGTATTTGAACCATCTAACTTAAGCGCTAGGGTAAAAAATATGGTTCAATGAAATGTGTACACCTACCTACCTACCTATTTACATATATAGAGAGATAGAGCTATGAGGGATGTGGTAGAGTTGCTATACATTTTCTCAGTATAATCAGATTATGTTATTCTTCCTGACTGAATATATTTGGTAGATAGTTAGTCTATAGTATATGTATACTTTTGAAACGGAGAGTGACTAAAATACACTTAAACATCCATCAACCTCTAATAACTTCCTGTAACAATGTCTAAAGAAATCAATTTTCATAGCTTGTCAAACAGACATACAGTCCACTTTTTCATGGGAAGTACACACCTAAAAGAACAACTAAGTCTACTAACGTTGGTAAGGGTATACCCTGGAGGCTGTCTACACGTCGTACCCGAAATTATGTGATGTGATGATAGTTATTATGAATGTGTGGAGCAAGTGTAAATCTTAAACCTAGCTTTAACTTCATTAATCAGACCATGGTGACCATTGGAACAGTTCCCCTTTAGAGGAAAAATACCTTTGGTACCAACGAGAATCGAACCCTAGGACCTTTAGATCGGTAGTCAGGGGCTCTGATCACTAGACCCAGAGACTGGTATTAGGAACATTAATGACAGATTAAAAAAAAAAAAGAGAACAGTAAATCACAATGTGAAAGGGTAAAAAAAAAGTCCCATTGCAACCGGCTAGGAAGTAAACCCCGGTCTCTTGAGTTAATGCCAAGAACAATAGTACACTCCTAAACCAAAGGGTATTAAAATGTCAAGCAGAGTAATTTGTGTTTAGTATTTGCGCCTTTACATTCTTGACTGCGGTTTAATTTTATTACGACAGAGTATACACACGCTCATTGTCATCCGCTGCCACGTGATTTCATACCTGACACTTTACTCTTGATTGTAGTACCCAAACAAATACTGACTATTTCTAAGAGTAGAACTTGGAGATATTCGAGCAAGTTCGTAAATTATTCAACCGTCATGGCCGGTTCTGATGGGCCAGGTGGTACACAAAGGGTATATTTCATTAAACCAGGCTTGAACCCATCATTCTCGATGAGAAATACGTTCTGAGGTGAATCTAATGGTTTAGAAATAGATCAAGTTTTCCTCAAACAGATAGAGTTATTTTATTTAAGAGGATCACTACAAAAAATTCTAAGGTAATTGAGAATTGTTTTAATGGTTTTGAAGCTTTAGAATTGTCATTTCCATAATAAATACTGCGGTGTAAAGATATTTCCCTTCAAGTAGGCGGCACTCTTATCTTTCACTGATATCAGTAATAAGCTTATAAACTAAATTATTTGTCGGTTAACATTCGAGAGCCCCTTTGGGGCTGGAGTTCGTTTATTTTATCTAGGTTATTAAATGTTTATACATGTTAAATGTCTGCGTATTGTTACAAAATAAATAATCCTATCAAACAAACAATAAACTAAATTATTTGTATGTTGTTTGGAAAAGTGTCTTCTTCCTGCATAGATGTGCTTAGCTTTCCAACTTTAAGGGGATGAGGGGGGCGTATAAAACTTATATGCTTAATTTGAGCCTTGCAAATAACCTGAACGTGTATTGAGACACGGCGACATTTTTGTTTTTTAAATTTGAGATTATATAATCTCAACTTAAATTATATAAATAAAACTTAATGTATCATTTACCCATTAAATACTTAGCTTCATATTTAAAATACTATGTTTTAGCCAAACATGAATACACATTAAATATTATTGACACATTCCAGATTCAAATATATCCAACACTTTTTTCAATGTCTTCAGTTTTTGAAAACAGTGGGCTTACTTGCATAGGCCTGATTATCAGTGTGTTATTAATACTTTACTATGCGGACTTAAGCCCTTATACTTTCAGGAAGTCCACTTTTTACCATCACCATCAATCGCAAGTCACTAAAATTAGGATTCTAAAAATATTTCATATTTGATTTAATAATCATAATTTTTATATGAAAAGCTATCAAATGATTCCAAAAATACTTTCTTATATATAAGCGTATACCTAATTTATCTTTGCATTATTAATTAAACGGGTCAAGAACGTAAATAAAACTGTATTATTATTATTATTATTATTATTATTATTATTATTATTATTATTATTATTAGCACCGCGTCTAAACACAACTGTAATTTTCCTCCCATGGCAATATAAGTTTTAAGTTTTCAAGTAACGAGATTCCTTTGAAAATTGTGAACACTTACTTGCCGTTATAATTTTGGTTTAATTGTGTAGACAAAATAAAAATAAACTTATTATAAATTAACATTGACTTCGCTAAACACCTTCTTTCAATAATTACATATTATTTAAACTTGTTTAAATTATATAATAAAATTCTTATCCGGTCCAAAACATGTTTATGTATACGACACAACCACTTAATTGATCGTTTTTGCTACATATTGTTTCCCAAATATTATTTAAAGTGACATAGCTGAGTGAAACATATTCCCACCTTGCAGGAAGAACTGATACACTGTCCACATTAATGAAACACGCGCAATCTGTTTTAGTAACTGCATTCAATGCTCTACGTGTGATTTAACTGAAATCTTCCAAGAAAACGAAAGTCTCTGGCAAAGTTTGAAATATACCTCTGGGACATTGGATTCGTTTCATTTTCAACGCCTGGTTTTGGTCAACTTCGGAGCCACAATGATTTAACGATCCAGATCATGGGTTAGGCAAGCTATTCCTAGACCGAAAAAAAAAGCGCTGCCGTGTCCTCTCACCAGGGGGGTATAAACATTTATAGCGTCTGCCATTGTTCTCAATGGACCATCGGTCATCTAATGTCGGCAACTTTGACGCTCGACTAGAACAATGAGCTGACGAAGCAAAAGAAGGGAAATATAACTGTGAGCGAATATTTTACCTCCAGTCAAAAGTTCAATATATAGTCTACCTCACATGGATAGATCACTATGAGTGCAGTGAGGAGAGGAAGAGAGGAGGAGTATAGGGGGAATTTTACCTCCAGTCAAAAGTTCAATATATAGTCTACCTCACATGGATAGATCACTATGAGTGCAGTGAGTAGAGGAAGAGAGGAGGAGTATAGGGGGAACTTTACCATCCCAGATCCCTAATCATTTTTATAAAAACTTAAATTACAACAAAACACTTAGAATGTGTCGAAAATTTATAGATTACTTTATTTTAAGACTAAGCTCTCTACAGTCCAATTTCCATAATATGAAGTATTTCTTAGAAAATAAAAACTTTTTTTGCTGCCAATAACGATAGTAGTCGGTGGCGTAGTTGGCTAACACGATAGTTTCGTGTCGAGCCAAACTGCCTAGGACGGAGAAAACGAGGTTCGAATCTAGGTCGGGTGAACTGGGATGGCTTTTCCTAAATGGTTTTCCACTCTATCTTCCCCCAAATGCGGGCTTACTTCCACTAAATTCAACCTTCCCTATTCCTAATCTATTAGCGTAATTATTAATTAGTACTTAAGCGTATAACGCACGGGTAGTAAAACTCGGTGCTAAATAAAATAAAAATGTCTTCCTACAGGTATTTGTATTGATTATTTAAAAGTGACATCCGCAAATTATATGACTTGACGTATGAACGTATGTAAATAAATCTAGTAATGTTTATAGCTGTAAGATAATGACCTTCCTACGCAAATTGGGCTGCACTTTATATTTAAAAGGCGATAAACACAATAAAAGTGCCCCTAAAGCTTCCAATTGTAAAATCTTTAAAGATAATAGCATATTCAATCAATTCAATTCATGAATGAATGGCTCAATAGATCACGCTCAACTCAACTATATCCAACCGCTGGCTTAGAACCTTTTCTCACAGTTAAAAAGGTCACTAAATGTGCTGTGGTGTATGAAAACTAAAACGTAACATACACTATATTTACAGTTGGCCTACTATTAAATTTTCCAAATTTATAGGGATTACGATTTCCTTGAATATTATTTCAATTTTCAGCTTTAAATCCAATCTAATAGTTGCTAGACAAAGGGACAGTGGACGATGGGTTTTTTAGTCCAAGGTTGCAGAGAGGCGATAGGAAATACACCTTAAAGTAGCGGGTTTAGCTCCCCTTTTTAATATGATGGGTAAAAAGTGGCTTGATAAATAAACCAAAATCAATTAATGTGACTTTGGTTCAATATAAAACAAATCATCGCCAGGATGCAAAATTATCTGACACCTGGAAATTATATTAATTACTTTAGTGGCAACGCTCAAGTGAAACGAAAATGTCAAGTACGTTTAAACTCGTAAATAAGCCGATGGTATCACAAAGAAACAAACTGGTGGTGCCACACACAATACATTAAATAGCTCTAATAAAATTTTAATCAAAGGGAAGCTGGTGGTGACAATACTAGCAAAACATCCCAATATATAGCAATCAAACGGACAGCCATATCCACAGAGAGTGGGAAGGATAGGAGGGAGAAAGGAGGGGAATAGTGAAAAAGAGGGACGGAACGGGGACTCTGCCAGTCACCCATAGAACTAGAAAAAGCTTCTAGAATAGCCCAGATAGAGGAAGTGGCAACTACGGGCACCGAACCGCCTTCAGTTGTTTTTTCTCGGGCGTAGCTTTCTTCCCAAGCTGGCTGTAGAAAGACAGCTCCGTTTAGTCTATGAAACTGTGTGCTGGAGAGAGGAGGTCAGTGCTTACAATCACCCGAGTCCTAGTCCAACAGGGCAGAGGGTAAGTGTTATCCAATTTGCTTGGTCTTGTAATATGTAACTCGTTACAGAAGAATAACGGTGCAATACACATTATTACTAAACAAAATTATTAAAAATAGCATCAAAATTTAAAAAAACATAAATAAAATATTGGCCTTCTATAGATACATATTGGCTCCTGTAATTACTGGTCATATTTCAATTTTATAATTCACCAAGCAATTTTTTTTCTAATTGATTGTGAAATCTTTTACGCCTTAAATTTTGAAACAGATTTTCACTATTTTCTGATCATCTGGACGGGTCTTTGTAACTGCTTGCAACTATCATTTTCCTGCCGCACCAAAAAGTGTTTTTTTATATATGGTTTGATATTTAAATTCCCCCACTCCCAACCCAATTCTCTGACCCTTGTATTAAAATTAAAAAATTTCAGACGCTTTTGGTTATTTGGCGTTGTCCCTGTACCTGTAAGTCAATATAAAAGGCGATGTTATATTATATTAGCTTTGACATTTTTGGAGATGACGCCCATATTCCCATTTCCAATCTTTCATTCTGAAACTGATTTGTTTTCATAATGTTTGAGGTGTATCTTATAACAAGCTGACAAATTTAAATCTTTAACCACAGTGAGAAGTAGTTTTTAATATAGATTTTGGAAATTCCTTCCAAATATTTTACAAACTTGAATAAGAAAATTTAAATATTTACCTACTATTTTGGTATTTGGCACTACATTCCTGACAATTCCTTATCAACACAACTAAAAGATTTGTTTTCTGTTTACACTCGCCTTCCTATTTCCTAGAGTTTCATTTTAAAATTTAAAATTATCAGATTTTATGGTACGGTACAGTTATCTTTATGCTGAATGTTGTTATATACCACACTGGTAAGTATTTGATTCAATTAGTTTTGAAAATGTGGAATACACCCTTCCCCATTTCACTGACTTGATCTTTAAAATTTAAGTTTTTAGAACTTATATGAATATCTAGAGTAGTACTGCTACATGTTTGATAAATTTTATTGTTCTACCTCACTCAAAGTGATAAGTATATTTAGAGCCCCCACACCCCAATTTTCCGAAGAAATATTTGTAGTTTTCCCGCATATAAACTTTTCTGGCATGGGGTAGAAAGAGCAAAAAATATTTAAAGTGTAAAAAGGTATAGCTTATCAACTTGTTTTTAAAATAAGGTTAAAAAGGATAAGTAAAACGGGTAAAAGGTGTAAAACAATTTTAAAGGGTAAAAAGTGCAGACAGTAACAGGGCAATAAATAAGAATAGGACAGAGGGGAAAAGGGGATTTTGTTTTAGGGTTGAGATGTTAAAAATTTGTAGAAATTGAAAAAGGGATGGAAATAGTAAAAAGGGTAAAAAGTAGCTCTAATCAAAAATATTAAAATTTTATACCCCTTTTATTCCATTTACCCTTTTCCTTCCATTTAAATTTTTTGCACGAAATATATTTTTTGCCCTCTTAGTCCTTTTTAAAAAATTTACACTTTTGGAACCTTTTGGAATTTTTTACACTTTTTTTCCTTTTTGACACTTTTAGCCCTTTTAACTTGTTTGTTATTTACCTTAATTAACTTGTTTTGCCATTTTGGCACGTTTTCCTTTTTTCTCTTTTTTCTCTTTTGGTATTTTACCCTTTTGGTACTTTTACCCTTTTGGTACTTTTACCCTTTTATTGTGTTTACCCCTCTTGTCCTATCTACCTTCTTAGCAATTTTTGCAATTTTCGCCCTTTTTATCCTTTTTACCTTTTTTGAGCATTTGCCCTTTTCGCTTATTGCCTCCTTTTACATATTTAACTTTTATATCCTATTTGATAATATTCACTTTTTACCTTTTACTTTTACCGTTTATATACCGTTTACTGCTTTTACCCTTTTCGCCCTAACTACCTTTTAAGAATTTTTGGAGCTTTCACTTTTTCCCGTATAGCCCTTTTATTTATTTTATTCCTTTTTATACTTTAACCCTTTTCACTTACCCTTTTAATCCTTTTTGATTAGATTAACATTTTACCCTTTTTGCACTTATTACACTTTTTTACATAAAGCTTTTCAGTTTTTCGATTATTAAATCAACATCCAAATTGTTCATTATATCGAAACATAAACTTATCCAGGTGGTCCTGAATAGTTGTAGTTTATTCTTGGCCTGAATCAGTTTACAAAAAGCTCATTTACATGCGGTACTTGTGATAGAGGAGTCACGCAAATGTCTTTGGTAACCTTGATAAATTGCTGAAATCCATTTTCCACACCAATTATCTGAAACTAGTCCCGAATGTGCAAGGTTGCTAGAAAGTGTACTGAAATACGCATATTTGTTTAAACCTTATTTCTCCTTCTCCTTAAAACAAAGGAAAAAACTTGATAAAACTGAAATCGGCTATGCCAATATCAAATTTAAACATATTATCTTCGGTTGTAACTTTTTTTTAATCTTTCGACAATACCTTTAAATATGGAATTGACACATTTATATGAATTTCATTTTTTTTTAATTCTGAAAAGTATTTGTTTTCCTAGCTGTCGTCTTAGCATCAAAATACTGGTCTTTGTTTAAATGATAATATTTTTAATTAATTTCCTCAAATATCTTTAAAGTTTTGCTGTAATTCTCATCGAATAAAGTATCATCAAACGCTGTGATCTATAAAGGTTTATATCAGCCAAGAGATTCAATTTAGAGTGTTAAAATTCTTTGATGATCCTGAGCAGTGGTGAAGGAACCTTATTTGTATAGGGGGCAGGGGGGCAAGCAAAATAATTTTTTAAGGGGACTTGACTTCCCACCCTTCCCTGAAAAATGTTTGAAAATTGGATGTCCCTAAAAGCTATTTGGAGTGATCCTCCTCACAAAATTTTTGAATATGGAATTGTTTTTATTAATAGTCTTCTCCAGAAATGTTTTGAAATTTGAATGCTTCTACAATTTATTTGGAGTGGTCCTCATTCGACAAATTTTTGAAAATTAGATGACTAGTAGCTATTTTGAGTAGTTTTCATATTGAATTTAAAAAATATCTGATTTCTTTAAAATCTATTTAATGTTGTCCTCCCCTAAAAATATTTGAAATTTGGATGTCCCTTGAAACAATTTAGAGCGATCTTGACCTTTTTTTTTCAACAGTTAGATGGCTCTAGAAGATTTTAAAGTGGTCTTCTCCGTCAGTTTTTAAAAATATTTTATAATTTAGATGCTATTTGGAATTATACTTTCCTGGACATTTTTCAAAATAGGATACATTTAGAAGCTATTTGGAGTTGTTATTGCCTATTTTTTTTAAATTATTTGCATATATAATCTATTTGCTCCCATTCCAGAAAATTTGTCAAATTCAATATCTATAGAAACTATTTAGTGTGGTCCTTTACCTGGTGCGTTAAAAAAAATTGAAAACCCTTAGAAGCTATTTGTAGAGTTTCTAAAAGCTATTTGAAGGGTTCTTACCTCTGAAATGCTTTTAAATTTGGTTGTTTCTAGAAGTTATTTAGATTACCCCTCGCCTGAATTTTTATCAAATAATGAAATGCCTTTAAAATCTATTTGAAGCGGTCTTCTCTCGGCAATATTTTAAAAATTGGATCTGCTTGGAAGTTATTTGAAATAGCTCGCTTCTGGTGTTTTTTTTTTTTTAAGTAGATGGCCCTTGCAGATGTTTGAAGTGATCCTCTACTGGCCGATTTAAAAAAATTAAAGGCTTTCAAAAATTATCGCAAGAAAATTCTTCAAAATTACAACAATCTAAAACTTATCTGGAGTGGCCCTTACCTAGATATATATTTCTTTAGAGGGCCCTAGAAGCTATTTAGAGTGCCCCTCGACTGATTTTTTCTCACAGTTACACGACTCTAGAAGCTATTTGGAGTGGTATCCTCCAGATAATTTTTGAAAATATAATGTAGTTAGAAATCATTTGGAGTTTTATTTAAGGCAATCTTTTAGCTTAGTATTTGATATTGATGGGGGATTTGAAATTTAATCAGGCGGGTGTAAATTTTTCCCAGGGAGCTAATTCGTCCGAAGAGGCAATTCCCCTTTACCATAAGAATATATTTTAATCTAGCTTTTATTTATGGAATCTATTTAGAGTAGTCCACTCATGGATTTAAAAACAAATCCATATCCTTATATTTTATTAGGAGGGATCAAATAAGAAGCCATTAGAAGTTATTTAGAGCTATTTTTAATTGTAATAAAATTCAATGCATCCTTCTCACAATAAGTAATTATTTCTTACATTGGTGTGTGTGTGTGTGTGCCTGCTTCATTGAACACAATATTTGAAGTAACAAAAGGGGGGCCTAACTGCAGGCGTATCCCTGAGATATTGCTAGTTTATCTCACTACGGTGAATCTCGCCATGCTCAAATCGAACTCGTAATTTCGTATCCGTAAAGTAGCTATTCTTGAGTTTAAAATCTCGCAATTCGTGTTGAGTCTTCTAATATCATATTAAACGAAAATTCTGAACTCCCGGTGTCAAAAATTGTGATTTGAGATTTACTTTATAGCTGTGTGAACGCACCCTTCAGCCATTTAAACAATTGATAAACAAAAAATTTTGTCTTCGCCATCTTTTTTTTTATCTCGGTTTTATTTTTTGTTGGTTAGATTTAGCTCGATAAAGATTAAATAAAGATGGATAAAAAGAAAATAAGCAAAAGCAGATTATTCTTGAGATATGTACCATACTTTATGTTTATTTGATTCGCTAAATGATTAAATAAAAAGCTATTACTAGTATAACTTATTACATCATGTATGATATATATTAATAAATTTAATAGGTATCTAAAAGGGCAAAATTAAATAACATACAGCATATGGATCGGATGTTTTTATATTTGAATAACACCGTTTATTAAGCCGGGACAATTTAATAACTTTCTAATCACTCAGCTCAAAATTGTATTCGCGTTCATGAAATATACGTGGCATATTAAATTCATTTTAAAATTCAAGTTCTCTTATCATCAAAGAGTCCGTCCATGCTTCCACCATTTTAAATTTTGTCCAACAACAAATACTTTCATCTATCTGTTGCGAGATTGACGATTCCTAGAGGTGGAACCGCAGTGAGATCCATCAGAATGAAATAATCTCAATCCGTAACGATTTTTTTTTTCAAGAATAGCTAAATATAAAAAGTTTCGAGATTGTGTCAAGTGAACGCCCGATCTCTCATTGGAATAGACTCGAAACATCTCGGGGATAGGCCCGCTGGGCCCTTATGTAGATCACGTCTATGGCAAAAAAAAAAAGTTAGTTTTAAAATGTCTCGGTGATTGTAAAAGTGCGACTAAACTAGCCAAGAATTTTCTAGTTGGAAAAGCCAAAGTGACTGAAGAAAAATAATTCTAAAATATAATTGTTTAGTTCCTCAACATTGAATGAATGTCTGAATAGTCTTCGAACATTAAAGAGTAATTATTTGTCAAGCTTGACGGGGCACTTTTATTTGTGGCTAACTAAAGAAAGGGGGAAAGGAATGCCAATAAATGGCCCCCTGATCAGATTATCAGGAATTTCAGACTACCAGAGCTTTAATCTATTTGGTGAAATTCAATCAAAGTGTATGATGTTTATGTTAGTTAGAGTAAGTTTAGGTAAGCTCACTAACACAAAATAAATTAAAGAAATATTTGTTTTCCATAAATAAAATATAAATAAATAAAAGCTAAACACTGAATTGCTTTGAAAATTATTAAAAACAGATGCTTAATTTATTTTAATATTTAGTGAAGAGCTAAGCGTTTTGGTTAATATCTTCCAAAACGATCTTATTGATAAAGTATTTTCTTATTATTTTGTCCTTCTTTGTTCATACAATATTAATATTGAAAATACTCTAGTATAAGCTACATAATATAATTTAATATATTTGGTCAACTATTTATATTAAAATTCCATATTTTATGATCCTTAAAAACAATAAAACATTATATACAGTAGCTATAATGACAATTCAAAGCTAGTAACATACAAAAGTATATGCTACTGTAAATGTGTTGAATGAACGACCCTAAAATTATTTTATATTTAAAACATAAATATATATCTCTCTTCTTATTAATTATATAAAACAATTCCAATATACACACGTTTTGTGTTTATTCAACTCCAATATAGCTATTTTGAACTAAATAATTAAGGTCATTCTAGAAAAATTTAAAATTTTCAAAGTTTAATTAGTAAATGAGCTTTAAATTAATTTATTTTAGAAAATCTAACATACATTATTTACCATGGTGTGAATTATACATTTTTTTTTAAATCACAAAATTAATTTTGAGAATTAATTCCTCAGCAAACTAAGCCCTATCTTTAAATGCTTACTTTTTTAAGATAAACAAGCAAATTGAGTTACTTATCACGGAAAAAACTACTCTGACTCTCATTTTAAACCAAATCACGTGTGCCATTTTTAAAAGATTGCAGTGTTATTTGCCGTTTCAAACAATCCCGATATTCTTTTTAAACACAATCGTTAGATCCCATTTTTTAAATATTTCAATTTTTTTTTAAATTAGTAATCTGTAAACCATCCTTAATTTGGGGGCTAAAGACAAAATCAAAAATGGAATAAAATCCATCAAACCATCTCCACTTTATCCCTTAGGGTGGACAGACAGAATTGTAAAATCCACTTTTTTGGGGTTTGGAATCACATAAAACATAGATTCAGCATAATCTCAAAGCCGAAAATGTTCACGATCATTTGATCACAATACTGTTATAATTTTTAATACAGTCAAAGGCCACTGCGTTTTACTACAGTTCAGGATTAGGGCAGAGTAAGTTAGAATTCTTCTGGAAATTTCCCCTCATTTGCGTGGAAGAAGAAGAGTGGGAAACCATTTAGGAAAAAACACCCTCATACACCCAACTGATATTCGAACTCCATCCTCCCCAGCACCAGAAAATCAGACTAAATGAGCTTGACTCGTGTCCACAAAAGCTTATTTACATGAATTGGGTCGTATCTCTCTTAAAAAAACAAATATAAAGCCATTCTAATACACTTAAATAGGACTTTAATTTGGATAAGCATTGAGATAGATATCTCTATTAATAAAGTAACATAGATGAAAAAATAACATCGTCTGAAAACGTCAATGTTAAAGAACCAAAACCATCGGTAATATTTTCCAAACCAATTTAAACTGTAACTGAAGTGTATTTGTAATAAATGAATATGAAACTCAAATATCAATTCATTAATTGTATTAAAAATTAATAATAAACGATTACTATTTTTAAAACAAACATATAAATATGTCACTGTCTTGGACATCGCTACAAAACATTGATGGTTGAAAATCTTCTATGAGGAAAACATCGAACCTTCAACATCTCTGTTCAATGTATATCCCTGCTGGACTGGACTATAACCATGTCCCGTTTCCCGTGTCAAGTTGATCCCACCAGTCGATAGCGCTGTAACTGAGTCAACTCTTTGGGTAAAAGACTATACTAGTGAATGTAGTAATAAAACTATTGATCGAATTTACTATATTTATGAATAGTTTTTCTTAGAACCGCATCTACTACCCGTACGGGTAATGCACCTATGTAGACCTACTAAATTACCCTAACGTGTAGGTGGGAGAGTGGAAAATAATTTAGGATAAACCTCGCTCAGTACACCTGACCGGAATTGAGGCCCAACCTCAACGCCTTGGCAGTCTAATCTATTGCGAGAATGACGCCTTAAACCATGCGACCAATGAAGTGGGTATTAATAATTTAAAGTATTTTCATTTATCAGCAATTATTGTAAAATGTGTTCGATAATTAAAGCCTTAAAGTAAAAAATATATAAAAATGGTAAAATTTTGTTAAATGTGTTGGGTACCTACAAAAAAGAATATGTGCAACATTTAAACTATTAGCATCCGGAGTGATTTAAATATTGGAAGTTGGAACTCAAGAAGCTTATCTGCACTTGAGATCAAGTGATCTATGCCTTTTCTTCCTTTACTTGGGGGAGGTAATGACTCATAAAAACTTGGCTGGCTACTTTCTTCAGCTCACTTGGACAAAGGGGGAGAGTTAGGGAATGATTGATACTCAAGAACCCCCTCCTAAACAGCTTTTACTTCTTCACTAGAAGTTTACAGATTTTAATCTTCAGCCCCCCCCCCCCCCCCCCCCC
>CABEEJ010001059.1:71917-110999 GCA_901482245.1 Timema douglasi | reverse complement strand
CCCCCCCCTCCTCCAGATGACATTTTTTTTTCATCACCTTCAACTTTGAGTCCCCACCTCAGAAATGAATTCCTCCATAAGCCAAGGAAGCAGAGGTAAGATAAGGTCAAATGGGCAGAACTAGAACATTAGCCACATCCCACCCCCACGTTTTAAACAGTCAAATATATTATTAGCACCACCAGGGTGATTGTGAGGTGAAATGGAGGACCTACAGTTTAACGTGGAATCCGAACCACGGTGGAGGCCTGGCATTCCACCATTCACAATTTGTGATTGATACACTTCTTGTTAGAGGTGAAGGAAGGGTTTGGCAATCAGATGAATCTGTGCAGGTACCGAGGCTCAAACCCTAGACCCCGAGCACAGAAGTCCATCACCTGATCTCTAGACCGCAAGGTCACCTAGTCAAATAAGTATCAAGTGAAATGACTATAACATGGCTAAGTGGCTTTTTATACTAATTTTGGCTTCACTTTCTTATAGATACACGTTGTTGGATTGTCTGTAAGTTATGTTTAACTACAAGATAAGTTATTTTAACATCCCTTACTTTTGGCTACATAAATGTTGGATTATTTAGTGATAAATGATAACATTAAATCTTCTTTGTTATTCTCTTCTCCTTATTTGAGAGTTCCTCTTCTATGATGACATGTTTCGGTGTTATATAGTTATATGATTTTACTCCGAACTGAAGATGGTAAAACGTATCGCACCGAAACATGTCATAAAAGACTAAAGCTCAAATAAGGAGTTACAGGTAGGCCTATACCATCAACATGTCAATTTTTCAACCACAATAAAACAATATAATTAATTCACTCAGAAACTTCAGTTTAAAGTTTATTGTAGTTTTTTGACTAGTTGACCCTGAGCAAGATTTATTACCCTAATTCATGGCTTAAATTTATTATTAGTTATAATAAAAATGAATATATTTAATATTAATAACATTTGTTTATAGCATTAATCACCTATTCAGTATTATATTTTCCATGGAAACACGCCAGTAACTACTAGATGAGACCAATGTGAACACATTTTCTTAAGGGTCTTTCAGTTCCTAACCCTCCGCGCCAGGTCAATGTCTGTTTTCGCTCCAGTGCCTCTGCTAAACGATCATGCATATACGCCACTTTTAGCTGCAGAACTTTCGGATTTGCTATACGTCAAACTGCTATGAAATTGAGTGAGCGAGCCATATCATTAAAAAACAACTTCATGTAAGAATCAGAAAGTAACGGGTGATCATTTTATTACTAGTCTCACTGCATGCAGCTCTGTATGTCTGTCTGTGTGTGTGTGGTGGGCAAATAATCCCGGCCAAGATAAACACCCAGCTGTGATGGAAACGTGTGTTTGAGTCAGTCACGAGGCCACTCATCGCAATTAGAGCCTGCAACTTGGGGATTCAGGATCATCCAGGAAGTGAACGAGTTGTACAAAGTCCATGGCAAAAAGTAAAACGAAGAAAACCTACCGGCGCCAACCATAAATCTTCTTAACTTAACTAGCGCAAAGACTGTAATCGAGTCCATCTACGTGGCTAAGTGACTAAAATGGTCGGCCACAAGTCGAGAAGAACTTTGTTCAATTCCATGTGGTGATTTATTTTATTGTAATTTTATGCTTTCCGTCTCACTGCTTGTTTGGACTAATCGCATATTTACACTAATTAAGAATGAATAATAAAGGTGGGATTGAGTAGATATGTAACAGAATTTTTATTAAAGAGTAATGTGAAACCGCTTAGGAAAAAACATATTCAGTGTAACCAACATGGATTATAGGCTAGAGCCTTGGCCCATTTAGAGCAGATTAGATGATCACATGAGTTGCATGAGTTGTATTTTAGCAAAAATTACCCCCAGTGCACCCAACTGGGATCGAACCTCGAGCTCCCCATAATTGGCAGCCAATCTATTGCTAGAGTAGTGCCTTAGACCATGAGGCCACCAAAGCAGATTTTCATGGAATTATATGACATAGTAAATATATTTTTATTTTAAAAACTGGAATGATATAAGTTTAATAAAATTGTATAAACAGTGTAACATTACACTAATCTGCTTTCTGGTTTATAATAATTATTTTGAAATTAAATTTTAATCAAATAATTAATTTAAATGTATGTATTTACTCTGGTGAAGTTGAGATGTAACACCATTTCTTACACTTAAGCAAGCAAAAAATTTTTTCATGGTTCAATTATTTAAAGAAAGTAACTTAATGAACGAAAATATTAATATAATAAACTTTAGAAACCAATCAGAAAATGTTACACACATATATTAGACCACCAATCATCTGTTGAAGTGCGTCTTCAAGCGTTCTGTGCTAGGGTAAGCTAGTTTGTAAATCGTGGCCTAATATATTCTATTCGTGTGCTTAGAATGGTTTCCTAATTAACTCCAATAAAAACACTTTAAATTAAAGAACAAACATACGTTACTAATGTAACGAAAGTAGACGACAGTGATGTATTGTAAAATTCAGTCTAGGTGTAATTAAAAAGTTTCCCCCCAATTGTTACCTCTTAACCTTCCACTGAAATGGGAAATATGGACAAAAAAAGGTAATAAAAACATATAATTACATCTAGAAAATAAATATGGTTGGTAAAAGGACCTTGTTGGTTTTAATCATGTACTGTACGTATCATAGAGGTGAGGGTTGGGTTTGGTCTGTAATCCTCCTTGAAGTTGTTTGACTCCCCTTGGAATTGATAAACTCATCAAAGAGAGGGTACATATTATGTATAAACATATACATGAGCTGTTAATATATTATTCAACATTCAAACACATAAATCTTTGGTTTAATATCATAAAATATATCAAAATATGAAAATAAGAGAATGCTTGTACAAATTAATAAATGTATAGTATACAGCCAACGCAGCGTGCTCTGGGTCGTTCTTCACTCATATTTAAAGTAAAATTATGCACGTTATAAATTGGTTATGGACCTAATTTAACTCCAAATGAGTAAGTATGATAAAATTTCCCTCTTCAAGAGCTCCTTCCCCTCTTAAGATATTGAAATATATCTGCTTTGCTCTTAAGAACTCACTTGGAAGTATTTCCAGGATGGAGACCTATGTTTTTCGTTCGATCAAAGACTTCCGTGTGGTAAAAAAAAATGTACTCGAGTCCTTTTAACACACTAGATTAGTAAAAAATATGTATCTTCTGTGAGGTAGAAAACGCCGTTCAGAAGATTGGATAGGGAAAGAAAGAGAAATTAATTGTTCAGACAAGGACCGCTCAGTTGACATTTAACCTTGACACTACAGGTCAGAACCACAAGTAGTGTTTGTAGAAAATAAACAATCAGATTGGGAGGCACGGGTGCCAGCTAGGAACACTTGATGTGTTTTTAATTTATTGTTTTGAAAGCTATTAACATAAATACAAATATTATAGTTTATATTAATAATATGTACTTTACTCGACCCACCAAATGAATTCATAAAATAAAATATAACTAATTTATTTGTAAAGTTAATTTATTACAAGTTTTTGTGACATATAAATATACCAAAATGAAGGGGATTAGAATAGTATGGCGTCCTTGTAAGAATTTTCACAAGTGTTTTGTTTTTAATATTTTTAAACTTGTTATCAAAAGTGGAATAGAAGGGGAGAATATTACACAATTAAGTGTTTTTAGTTTGTAATTAAATACATTTTGTAATGAAATACATAAATACAGCTATAGATTTAAAAAGCTTTGGAAATCAATAAACTAGCAATGACTCACATCGTGTGCAGTAGCAAATGTAATTCAGAATAAACAGTGAAAAACAAAACTTTCCTCTGTTTCTTTATTTTCATCATTTTGTGGTAATATACTTTCTTTATTATATTTTATTAACATTCATCCCCTCAAAATTTTGCGGCACGTTTGGCCGAACTCGTGACACTCCTAAGTGCCGCGGAACACCGGTTGGGAATCCTTGCTCCAAATGGACTAAAGGCGTTCACTTTGTCAACACAACTATTTAATTAAATGACTGCTTTATCATATATTTCTTGCTGGCACTCATTGCGGATGTTATTTAAAACTCGAAAGAGAGTTTATTGCTGGTGACAAAATCGGGATTTAAATCCCGGGAGTATCAAGGCGTGATCGTTTAAAAGGTGTTACTAAATACATATACCTTTATAAGAGGTATCAGCACTATGCATTAAGATTAATTCAATGTTGACGTTAGTGTTTTCTTTTGTAGTAAAAGTTGATATATTAAATTTTGTTTTATTTTAAAATGTACTCCATTTAAATTATTTCAGAATAGATTGTCCTCCTCTTAATTTTTTTATTTGGTAGCCTTAACTGAAGGTGTTTAGCCGGTATACAAGAACGAAAGTAGTTGTTGAAATGAGAGTTCTGATTCACTTTATCCCATAACGTTAACAATGATCATCCACATGGAATGTGTAGGATCACTTTCTCCCTTAAGAATAGCATTGATTCTTCACATTGCAGAGTTGGGTCACTTTCTCTCATAAGAATAGCATTGATCAGTGGCGATTGGGTGGTTGGAATTTATTTCAAGTTTCATCTTGGGCCCTCCTTACCATTAACATTATAATTATGTGTATTATTTAGAGTTAAAATAAATTTAACTTTTGGTTTACGAAACTCCAACAATAAAATTACCCTTACAATCGACCCAATAATGCACGTTTGTTTCCCCGGAGAATACTGAAATAAAACATATCTTCATTGGAATATATTGTTGGTTCACTTGTTTTTCCTTATTATATCCCTTCAATATTTGTGGTATTCAGCAACAAAAAGCAATTATTTACGTTCGTTGTTTAAATTAAGTGAAAATGTTTCTACCTTAACAATGAGTTTTCGTAAGTATCCCGTCTATGCTTATCTTTTTATTGTTGGTATGGAAACTGAATATTTAATCCGGAGTGGGTTGATCCCTAATAAGTACAAACTATCGATACTCTGCTGTATTTAAAATTTTGTTGAGGATTACAACGAAGCTTCTTGTTATCATCGTAAAATTAAGAAATGAGAAACCTCAGCTAATACATTATATTACACATGGATATATTATTATTATTATTATTATTATTATTATTATTATTAGCACCGCGTCTTACTACCCGTTCGGGTTATACGCTCTTACACTAACGTGAAATGGTAGGGTGATTGTGATATGAAATGGCACATGGATATAAAATAACCAATATTATAAAAATCATATTGTTAAGTGTAAAGTTTAAGTTTTGACTTCTAAGACTTAAAACAGTCAGAGAAATAATATCCCAAGAGTTTGGGGGGTTTAAATACCAGTCAGATTGCTTGAACATGTAAAAATAATGTGCTGTGTTAAACTACATTACGAACCTTCATGCCCAAAACAAAATTCATCACACATGAAAGACCGGTGCCATTTAAGAAAAACTAAGTTGTATTGTAACAAAAAATAAACAATCATAATTCAAATGTATAATTTAATAACAGAAAAGTTGATACACGCACTTGTCTGCCACCGACCATGCTCTCTATCCCCCTCACAAATAAATAAAAATTACTGACAAATTTGACAGGCGTTTAGTTCAGAGAAACAAAACCCCAATAACTTAGATCGAAAACACTGGTCGTTCAACCGTAAATCACTAGTCATTTGATTCGTGTAGCTCAGTGAAACAAAATGTGGTCATTTACATCTAAAATACAAGTGAATTCACTTATCATGAAAAGACTGGTTCCTTCGTGGAACGGGCCCCCCTTAATAGAGTATATCTAGAGTATGGCTAGCGGACATATAATAAACATTGAATAGAATGTCAGGTAAATTCACTGAAAAAACGTTCTGTATGATAACAACATTAAACAATATATTGATAAAAAATTTGGTTATCTTAATATATTCAATAGAAAGTATTATAATAACTTTAACAATTGACTTGAACATTTATTATGTACTGTTTACCTCGGTGGTCTTGGGGTAAGGTGCTCGCTTCAGGACCAGATTCAAAGTCAGCTGGGGTCGTTGGATTTTTCTTGAGAGATATAAATCCGTAACGCAGCTTTCTTCGTAGGGGTATTAAAGCTGTCGGTCCCATGTCGATTGTGACATGTATATGAACTCTGGAAGGTATGTGAAAATACCATCCAAGTAAAATGGGTAAATTATGTCGCTCTTACTAATAGAAATTCACGTGTATTGATATAATCAGTCGGTTCAGAAAGGGAACGTTAATTACCTCAAATAAATTAAACTATTTTCATTGATAATGTCCAACAATATTGTAATCGAAATCTAAAATTGACTTTTCTTATTGGATGAGAGACTGACAAAGTTAATATTAAAAGAATAAATGTTATTTCTTACAAGCATTCTTTTGCACCAATTGCAAGACAACGCATCTCTAATTTATTACCATAGTTTATTACTTGAAATCAATCCTCTGGCTTCTTGCCACCTTACACTTTTTAATTATGTTGTAAGATAGAGCTGAATGAGATAAGCAATAAACCTTTTTTATTATTTCTTATTGATTGAAGTTTACATTGATTTAACAGCCCACTTCAGTGGCCGAATGGTCTAAGGCGTCACTCTCGTGTTAGACTGGTCTGTTGAAGACGGGGAAATCAGGGCTAGGATTCCGGTCGGGTCTATTGACGGTTATTTTTCCTAATAGGTTTTCCACTCTTATTCTACGCAAATGAGGGTATACTACCTCTGAAATGCTTCCTTCAATTAGAGTAATTATAATATATAGACCTATGTATAAACTGGACGGGTATTAAGATGTGGCGATAAAAAAAAATTTTATTTAACAGCCGAGTACCTGTCCAATTGACCAACCTTGGTTTGACAAGTGACAGTGAACGAATTCGAGAAACACAGTAACTAGTCACTTCTTGTGAAAACATCGGTGACTTGACTGTCGGTTGTCAATATTTTTAGCTTTATGAAACAGAGCCCAGGTTGCAAGTATTTCCAGCCTTTCTACCTCTATTATTAATAATTTGGACTATTTTTGGAGCGTTTGAATTAATTACGAAATATTTAGGATGAGTTCTAACCAAGAGTTTATAGTCTCCTCCATAATTTGGCTACCCTACCGTCACTACAAGTTGGTGTAGTCTTCAGATACCTTACTTACTTATACTACGGCGTTAGGAACTCGAGATTTCATTGCCGTCCCTACGAAATTATGCCACCTATCCCTATCTTTTATCCTTCCACCTACGTCTAGGTTGTCCCAATCGTTTCTTCCCATTGTGTTCGCCAGTCAATACTCTGAACACGGTTCTAGATTCTCCCATTCGCGCTGCATGTCCTGCCTCCCGTAATCAGCGAGACTTGATTATCACAACAATATCTTGTGAAGACTAATCTATTTGTAGCTTATCATTATGTAACCTCCTCCAATATCCAGTAGCATCATCCCTTTTTGGACCAAATATTCTCCTAAGCTCCCCCTTTTTTTTAAACACTAAATTTGTTTTCGACATGTAATATAAGAGAAAACGTTTCACACCCATAGAGAACAACCGGTAAAATTATATAGTATATTCTGTGTTTACATTCCTTGACAACAAGAGAGATGTCGACAACATACTTACCGAGTAATATCAGGCATTTTCCGAAAGGTATTATTTTCCTAATTTCAAATCTAATATCATTATCGCTAGTTATAATAAATATTTAAACTCATTAAGCATATCAAATGAGTAGATAGCCCAGAGTTTGAGAACATCTCGCTGATTGGCTGAATTTTATCACGTAACCACATGCCTCGCTCTCTGATTGACTGTTGATTTTCCCCTCCCTTCCTCCTGGCCCCCTTTTGAGTGTTCCAAACTTGTTTATTCTTGTCTCATTAGTTTTTTATTTATGCTCATTGCTTTTTCATGTGTACTCAATGGTTATTTATGTGTAAGTATTTGTTTTTTATTTGTGCTCATTGGTTATTTATGTCTAGGTAGGAGTGACGGGGCGTTAGAGTTTTTTTATTTATTTATTGGCGTGCAGTCCAAGGTGCTGGGCGCTCCTCCTTTGGCATCGCTATTGAGCGCTGGGAGCATCTTCTCTGGCCATCCGCTTAGCGAAGAGTGTGATAGATGGTTCCCACTGCCGTGAGACCCCTTTCACCTTCCCTAACTACCCTTCCTTTGAGGTGTGTGTCACAACCCCCTCTTTCACCCTCTATGTGCCAATGGGTTTTCTGGTGTCACAGCCCCTCTCCCACCCTCAATGTGGTAATGGGGTTTCCCTGATGACAGGCGCCAATTTGGTGGGTCAACCAGACAAGTCGGGACAAGAATAGATCGTAACCTTGAGTGATGTCAAAATGGGTTTTCCCTAATGACTGGCGCCAGTTTGGCGGCTCGATAAGACAGGAATAGATCGTGACCTTGAAACAATGAGCTAGGTCATTGACTCTGGCAACCCTCCCCTTGGCAATGGGTTTTCCTTATGACGTCATCGCACTGTCAAAACTCTGATGACTGGCACCAGATTGGCGAGTTGACAAGACAAGTAGAGACAGAAATAGGACACGACCTTGAGTGATGTCGCAATGAGTTTTTTCCTTGATGACTGACGCCAGTTTGGTGGCTCGACAAGATGAGTCGAGACAAGAATAGATCGTGACCTTAAATGATGTCGCAATGGGTTTTCCATGATGACTGGCACCAGTTTGGTGGCTCGACAAGACAGGAATAGATCGTGACCTTGAAACCGTGAGCTATGTCATTGACCCTGTTCATATAAGTTTTACAGACATATTATAAAGGTTTAGCAAACTTCATACATAATATTTAGTATACACTTTTACAGGAATGCCGCATATATTCGTTCATGCGTTTTTCTACAGTGTTTCTTAGATGCGTTAGTAAAATTGTTTTTAAGTCACAATCCAGCATGTAATAGTCCAAACCACCGACTTAACATGTATCGTAGGTAGCACTGATAAGATCCTGGTTTCTGATGTGCGTTTCCACAGTAGGCTGTTTGAGATCGATGACATCCGCTGATTCTGTTAGCGTGACGCATACATCCAAGACGAGTGTGTCGATGAAATCGTTGCAATAGCGTGCAAGGGGTGTCAAACACATATCCCCGGTGGTCGACGGCAACGTCAATGAGGTCCTACATATCGCAAAGACGCGCCCAGATAGGTGCTAGAGAGGCAACCCGTTTGAGTCCGGCGTCTTGTTTCTCACTGATGACAACCATACGGTCGCCGCACATGCGTCTCAAAGAGATTTCATGATTAGTCAGACTAATCTTCTGAGGAGATTGCGTTGCTGAAAAACTTTGATGTGACCGACTTGTAACTGCCCAGTTCTTTTCACTCTGTACGGTTAAACACCACACAGTTCCCTCCGCATTTTTCTAGCTGAACATAGGGCGTAAAGTTGTTCTTGACGCTCATGCCTACGATGACTCGCTTGGCATCGACTTTGTCCAGCGGGAACAAAGTGCTGAAATTACTGGTGATGACGAGCGGCTTCACCGGCTTTTCTTTGCGGTTGCAAACGTCTTTACCTTCCATGATGTTTGTTCGCTTCGAAGACTGTCACGGTTATGGCCGGCATGCCATCGGGATGACCCTTTTATAGGCGCACGATGATTGGACGCAACCTCTTGAGGGGTGGCAGGAACCTAGAGTCTTGAAACTGTGTTGTAATATCTCACAACCTTAGCATCGTTGCCTGTTTGATTTGTGGGTAATAATAGGGTTAGGAAAGCTTTCATCGGAATGTTCTAGGTGCGAAAGAGAAGGTACATGGAACAGTAATAGCCGCAAACCTCTGAGGCAATGCTTTGAAGTTGTAGCGTGCTATGAGACGTACGGGAAGTGTTTTTGCGTATAAATGCCAGATGTGAATTTATACGGGGTGGAAAACCATAACTGTCAAAATATTCTCCCACGCCGTTCTGGTCGATAAGGATGGTGACCCAATGCGTCCTAGGCTTGGTGTGTGGATCAGTGCTGATGACGAGAACGGCATGTCAAGCTATTCTTGCGGGTAGTTGGTCAGCAGGAAAAATATCCGACTGTACAGAACGGAACCACGGGGTTGTTTTCAGGGCACGTCTTATGGTGTGCGTGTCCATCTTCAATCATACAAACTCAAAGTCCCCAAACGATGGAGGCTGAACAGACATTCCATACAGAACTATGTGCCATGCACATGTTGTGGCCCAATTTAAGTGTTTTCAAAGGCGAACAACCTCTGTTTTACAGATATACGACGCATGTGGGCGTGTATTTGACTAGAAACTTTTTCTTTTTAGCCCCCTTGACGTAGACGGTTTCTGGACGCGTTGTGGCACGGGAGATGAGGATTCGAACAGGCTGTAATCCACACCACCACTATCTCAGGGAGTACCGTGCAGTTTGTCGACGATATAGTCGGCATGCATTTAGCGGCGGCTGAAAGTTCCTCGATAGCGTATGGGGGTTTTAAGACCCAATATTGAAGTAATGTACCGCATACAGATAAAACACTCAGTTCCCTGATGATAAACACTTTGTTGTCATCAATGAAGTTCTGGAAATCCACAATGACGTCCATGATTTAAATGGCGCGTGTAAAGGGTGGTAAGTCACTTATATTAATTCCCATAATCGGTCACGGCGTTTCCATCCTTGTCGATGTTGATGATGTTGGCAAACTCCCCGTACACGATACAGTTGACGGTTTCGGTGAGAGCTCTGGTGAAGCTCACTTCGATGCTCAGAGAGCCATGCTGCGTCAAATTCCAATGTTATGTCATATGGGTGGACAGATTAGGTGTGAGATTGAAAGCCATGAGATGATATCCCTTAGGGAAGGCTTCCCATGTGATGTCGCTACCCTCGTTCATGAAATGTGTAGCTATGATGTTCCAACAGCTGACGTCCACACCAACTTGATCAACGATACACTAAAGTGGGCCAGCCAGCAATTGCCTTCACTAGAGGAAGACTGCTCACCTGCCCTCTGATGGGAGGGACGTGAATTACATCCACAATAACAGGAGATTGAAGAAATATCGTTTGGAAGTCAGATGGAGCTCTGACAACAAGTGGTCTACGTGATGATCTAAAGCTTCTATAAGGTCAAATTGACGTCACTGACCGAGTTTTCTATTCTACCACCTTATGTCCCTAACAACGAAACCCTATAAAGAGTGATGTTTGTGTATTCTAAAATGACTATTCGATTTCAACGCTTCAAGGAGGAGTGCTGTCCTGGACTTGGACAATGTCAGGATAAACATTCATGCATTATAGTCTACGGACATAATCTATGGTGGTTTATAATTTGGACTCTAATTTAAATTTATCTTTTTGTGTTAGCCAGATTAGGCATCGTAATTTTTTTTATATTCTCAATTTTTTTTTCTTGAGCACATATTTTGAAATGAAACTCTATTTATCTTCTGTTGCCACTTGGGCGCTAGGGTCTGTCACGATACTTAGACTTCTTAGATAACCACATTTATTAATTGATTTTGTATTAGACGTGTTAAATGTAAATGGTTTTGAAATTGTGTTTACCAGTAATTGTATTTGCATTTTTAGGGTAATGTGTTTATTATGTATATTGCATTTTGAAGTATTTATTAAAGTAACGTAACTTTCTATGATCGATAACATTAATAATTTTGTCAGGAATTGACATTAATATATTTTACAAATCTTTTGCTAAGCTTTGCTTCAAGTAATGTATTATCATTATTATTAACAAGTGGAGTTCTTGTTGACGTTTCCAATTTTTGGGTCGAGATTCGATAGACCCGCGGGAGTTTGACTACAGTCTGTTAGCCAAACTTTCGTGTCATTTAAAATATCTTAGAGATATTTAATATTTATATCAACGTTTTGAAGTCTGTAATCACTGGAGTGAATCAGACACTTTGGTAACATTTTAAAGATGTCCATAAGGCTCTTATTTTGTCATTATATAATTTCCTGATGGATACTATTTGTGTCCTGTGCACGAAGACATTCTAGTACTTTGTTGGGATTTTTCTTGGACGCCTTTATGAGTGACGCCGCCCCTGCAAACCTTGCAGGATGAGAAGGGTCGTAGTAGATTTCGGCTAAACGGGCCATTAAGCTTGGAATGGCAGCCACCTGTTTTCGTCCACCCTCTTCAGTTTCTTCTTCTTAGGGAGTTGCAACGGTTTAAGTGGTTGGGATACGAGCATCGAATCTCTAATAGGTGGCAAACGTTTCAGATTTACAATAAATTCTTTCAGAACGTTTATTTTTTAAAGAGTAGTGAGACACTCTCGCCACTCAGGCGGCTCGCTGTGTCTTCTTACTTTGAACAGATCGTTGACTAAATCCACAATGTTAGATCCAAGGAGAGGCGTATCGTGAATACTTACTTCCCCGTTTTCGTCCCAAGAGATACCACCTCGGGAAATAATATGTTCTAGTAAAAGTTCAGCTTTTTTTCGTGCCTGTACAGGTACAGTATTGAGTGCAGCAGGGATGGGAAGTACAAACACCTCAGGGGGGTCGTGGTGGTTGTGGTGGTTGTCGTCGTATTCTCAGGCGGTGGAAAGTGTTGACCAACGTGCAAATAGCGCTGTAGCACTTGTTGGTATAAAGTTCATTAACTTGTCGTCAAGTTTTGAAGCGATGATTTTTTCCATTTCCTTGTGTAGCTTGGAGACCACTAGTTTTGTGGCCGATGCCACTTGTTGATGGTGTTGCTCGTAACGGTGTAATGTTTCCGGGTACAACAATATTATCTTTTTCGTGTGTTTCATTATTTACTTGTTGAATAAGGAACCGAGGACGCCGCTGATTAAAGGGGTTAAAAGTAAAAGCGGGAACGCTCCACCTTTATGAAAGAGTAGTCGTCTCTTCTTCTTCCAGCACTCTCCTCATTGGACCAGCTTGCGCAACACCTGCTTGTGAGCGTGTAACTTTGTCTTCTGCGCATTTTTCAACGGCACACGCCCTTTTAAAGTGTTGTTGGCAAACTCGCAAACAGATTCAATCAATTTCTTGTCTGCCGTTTTCAGAAAGGCCACACGCTATTATGTGGGTTAATTCGATGCATCGCACGTAGCAGAGGGGCTTGCTTCAGCACTTTGGGACTCATGGTTATGAAATTATCTGTAATCGGGAAGTGACGGTGTTTTTATAGCATTTGCGTGGTAGGTACACGCAGCACCCGACATTTGTGCGGGTTATATATCTGAACCATTCCGGTGTACCTTGTTTAAAATCTAACAATATATATCCGTGGGGAGTACTTGTATCACCAGCGTAAGACTCTTGTAAAACACTGGGGTTTTCAGGACAGACTTGACGTGCAAAGTGTTGAATCTGAGCTTTATCCTTGGGATCTTTAAAAAGCACGATGTAATGTGCATTTAAGGAAATGTCTCTTTGGACCCTGCCCTGGTGTAATATATTTTGTGCAAGGTACATGACGCTAATATTTTGATGGTGGCCGCCTTTGGTGAAAAGATCGACGACTACTTCGTTTGCTTCACGCATCAGGTCGTCCAGGATAATCAGCTGTGGAGAGTCATTACAGGTGTCATCCATTTCCGGCAAACGGGACTTGGTTCGTCTTGTTCGAACCCCGGTTGCCATAAAGCATAGTACCAGGTGATTTTATCAAATTTAACGTCACACATTGTGTCCAAGTGACGGATAAAGACTGCTACAAAATATGACTTTCCACAGCTGGAAGGGGCGCTTATGATGGCCGAAAATGGATGTTTCAACTTGTCCATAATGTTTGAGACTGAGCTTATAAGCTAAATGATCTTGTATTTATAGGATAGATGGGAGGGTTGTAGACGTTAAAACACAAACATAACAGTTTTTATAATATTTATTCATACAAATATAGCTCACACCATGAAAAGTATACATTGAATATTTATTAACAAATATATCTCACACCGTGAAAAGTATACATAAATAAAAGTTTTAGAAATTTGGAAAGTATATTTGAAATATTTATATACATAAATGAAAGTTATAGAATATATATTACACCTTGAAGTAAATTTTACATGTTTAGGTGTAGGGGAAACAATAATAAATTTCTTGAGCTCGTGGCGGGAATAGTGGCCGTGGTATTAATTTACAAGGTCCAGTTTAAAGAGTATTTAAATATATGTACACAACTTGATCGTTTCAATTTAAAATATGCACAAGGAAAAAAATTGACTAGAATTAAGATATATACAAACAACTAATTCTATTTGACTAGAAATAATTAGGTAGGTGAAGGATTTTACTGGCGGATAAAAAAAATATAAAAAAAGTATTCTGGGTGTATAAAATAAATCAATTAAAATAATAATGCGTGTTTTCATGAGGGTAAAAATATATGAAAAAAAATCTCATGTGTTTTGGAAAATGGTATGTCAGTGGAACTGTCTAGAGTGAAAGAGAAAAAAAGGGATTATTCAGCCCATCTAGATAATCACCTTTTAGTCGTGACAAGAGCGTTTACAAGGACTCTGATATCCAAATGGCAACGTATTATAATCATCGTTTATCCGCCGTTTGGTGTACACGGGCCGATATACTTTAGTCTGCGAAACGGTACATACATTCGCAAGACCTTTTCTTACAATTTGTGCGGTATCTGTATGTATCTTTCCTCAGCCTGTTCGGTGACTATAACTTTAAAAACGTCAAAATTATCGTCGTTCCGGTTGCCATAATTTATGGCGATCCCGCAAACCATGCAAACCGATTTTGTTTTGGCAGGATCACCACCAACATAAACTCGGTACGTGCAATTATTGGGACCGCCAGATACAAAGGCGCTAATATAGTTTCCTTGACCGTAATCTTGAAGTTCGTCAGCGAGGTCACCTAAATGTCTCCGGTCGGTAGACTCCAATCGCCGGGGCGTTCCGTGAATAGAACACTAGCTGTATCGTGATAAAAAAAATTGCGGTCCCCCAATTTTTCATGGGTGCTGTATAAGTGCAACCAAGTCATAGCAGTCGTATTCACGCCACACTCGTGTTAGGGTTATGGTGCAACGCGTCACGTGCATCCTTGTAATTGAGGAATATAACCTCATCATTTACACTAATGACGCTGTCCATGGTGATGTACGATTCAGACAGGTACTTGTGGATGCTCTGATAGTCGTTGACAACGGCTACGTGTGGTAAATCGGGTCTTTGTCCAAACTTTCCCAATAGCGAATTTAAAAAGAGTTAAGCCAGAGTGCGGAGACCAAGGTTTTTACAAACAGAGCCTAAAATCGAGTTTTACCCCCTTCCTTTCCTCATAATTTTGAATGTAAGCTAATTTCTCATCTTGTGGGATACACCACCTTGGCCACCCGTTGGCTTCTTGTTTAATTTTCAAAAAATTATCAATGTACCCTTGAAACATTCCGCCCAAACGTGTCTGACGATCGTAAACAGATATATTGTACTCACACACTTCGTTTACTGCTTCAATGGTGTAGCCTTTCTCAACGGCTTTCCGGATCTAGTCAATCACCCAGACGCCTGTCAACCAGCGATTTTTTGTCGAGCTGACACACGCCTTGGTTTTTCTCCTCCCTGTATTTCCTGCACAAGATGAACATTATCTTGTCATGCATCCGTGTAGGCAATACGGGCATGAATAAATCCCGTGGAGGCGTCACGGTAACTTTGGCTTTGCCTTCTACTTGATAGAAAATGTGGGGGCATGTGAGAGAGAGTTTAAGAGAGAGAGTTACAGAGGGAGAGATTAGTTTAATGAGAGAAAATCAGAGAGAGAAAGAGTTAGAGACAGAGTTTATACGCGAGTGTTGGAGAGAAAGTTAGAGAGAGATATTTAGAGTGTGAGTTTGAGTTAAAGAGTGTTTAAGAAAGAGAAAGTGAGTTTGAAATAAAGAGAGCTAGATTGATATATTGAGAGCGTGATAGTGATTTAGCGATAGTTTAAGAAAGAGGTAGTTTGAGAAAAAGGTAGTTTGAGAGAGAGCTTTTGAGTGATAGCGAGTGAGCGTTTGAGAGATAGAGAACGTTTGAGAAAAAGAGAGCCTTTGAGCAAGAGAGCATTTGTGAGAGAGTATAATGAAGATAGTGTGAGAGAAATTGTCCTAGAGAGAGTATGTGTGGTTAGATCGTGTGAAAGAGAGGGATAAGGTTAAGAGAGAAAATGAGAGAAGATAATTAGAGAGAGAGAGAGAGTGTGTGTGTGTGTGTGTGTATGTGTGTGTGTGTGTGTGTATGTGTGTGAGTGAGTGAGAGTGTGCGAGAGTGTGAGAGAGAGTCTCAGATAGAGATACAGAATATGAAAATATGGATGTAGTACTCAAACATTACGATTCTTTGAAATATAATTTCCACAAAACTAAATATCAACATCGAAACATAACTGAACTTATTGTATTTGTAAGAATGTGAAACAATAGATGGGGTCCACAAAACATTACATTTTAATTTAATATCTTCAAAATCAAGCAATAAAATGAAAACATAGCTAACTTATGTATTTGTATTGTGTTACTATTCACGAAAATGAACATCAAAATCCATTATTCGAATAAAATGAACATCAAA
Source organism: Timema douglasi (assembly GCA_901482245.1). NCBI lineage: Eukaryota > Metazoa > Arthropoda > Insecta > Phasmatodea > Timematidae > Timema > Timema douglasi. Next base: position 94,465 of record CABEEJ010001059.1, on the reverse strand, counting down.
ACTTATTATTTGAAAAAATAATAATAACACCAAAACTCATACTTAAATAATTAAAATGGATATTTTTAAACATTATGCAAAGACTATTTTATCGTTTTTGAGTTTATAATACATAACAAAACATATTTAAACATCATTTTATCGTGCGTGAAACAAAACGTAGACAATATTTTGACGAATTTAACTTAACCTTTTAAATGTCAAATTATTCTCAACATTATTGATTTAATTGCGAATTAACAATATAAACATTCCAATAAAAAATGTTTCCCCAGTTTAGACATCTTAATTTAGCTGTGTTATGACCAGCATCCAAAGAGAAATACTCATCCAAAGAGATAATTATGATGTGTTTGGACCAACAATAAAGATTGAGTTATTATTTTTTAGCCAAAGAATTATATTTTATTTAGAGATTTACAGCCATGTACCAAACAAAGGTTCCCATGGTGTCTAAACAAAGAATGAAAAACTTAAAATGCTCTGTGAAAATAGGTTTTTTGTGGAAAACTACTTTTTCCCCCGACATTCTGGACTCCTAACCGCTAAAATGATCGGTGGTTTGTCAAAATCTGTGCAGTCGTTTCCTTGTAATTTCTACTACCGAAAATGGGCTTATCAAATTATATATAAGAAGTTAATCAAATTTAAAAACAATGTATAATATAAATTTAAAAGGTTTATCCTAAACAAATTATTACAATAAAAATAACGTATGTATATAGAATTATAATACTAAAAATAGACACCTGACATTCAAATTCACCACTTAGTTCAATAATGAGTCTCCATTTTATAGATGACACGGGTAAAATTTTGACATTCACTATAAATAAATAAAATAAAATATCATATTAAACTATTTCTGGAAATGACCACTCTACAAAGAAAACATTATTTACCCTAATAAAAACCGACCGTGGCTTAAAACATGATGGAATCCATGTGACTAAATATTAAAAATAAAAACATTAATGATATACATTTCAACCTCCTTCCTAATACAAAATGACCTGGAGGTGCAAAATGTAACAAGAATTAGAGACAATCAGAGCGGTGAGCATGAGTTGAACAGGGTTTGTTACTATTATTATTATTATTATTTAGCACTGCGTCTTAGTACCCGTTCGTATTATACGCTTTAAGTACTAATTACGCTAATGAATTAGGAATTGGGAAGGTTGAATTAGAGGAAGTGAACCTGCATTTGCATTGAAGGAGAGTGGAAAACTATTTAGGAAAAAACCACCCCCAGTTCACTCGACCGAGATTCGAACCTTGATCTCCCCATTCTCAACAGTCAAGCTCAACACGACTAGCGCGTTAGCCAATTACGCCACCGAGGCGTGTGATTGTTACTCAGCGACTCGCAACCACTCTGGCTGCGGAAATCAAGAACGATCAACTGCCGTCCTCCCTAATTGACTATAGAAATGCATCGATGCCTTAGAATGTTCACGGAGAGGGCAAGACAGGAATACAAAAATTAAAGATGATAAATGTGATTAGAATTAGTTATCTTGGCAACAAATACCAATATGTTTGATAGTGCTTTCTATTTCACAAGGCAGTATACACAATTCAGCATAATAAGTGACTTTAATTATCTTCCAAGGAACTGTCACTTAAACACTTATAAAAATCCCCATATAAAAAGAGCTTCTGAGTAATATTTACGTCTATGTTAATATTTAAACAGTTCTTCATATTCTAATAAGTCCCGCATAGTAATTAGGCCTATACAAACTATAAATGAAAAATTCAGTTAAGACTTTTGGAAGTATCTTCACAAAATGTTTAGATGCTCTAATCTTCATGAATACACTAAGGAAATATTAAGTCAAAATAAATTAGCTACCAAGAGGCCAACAACTATAAAGGACAGTAATAATCAAGATAATAAACCCTAATAATTTCTAAGAAACATTTGGTTATAAGATACTCTGGGTCAACTTTCAAAACTATCCATAAATAAATCTATATGTCCATGATACCTCCAAATATATATTATGTTCCTCAACTAGCCTCAAACATAACGAGTGTTATGGAAAGTTTTCATAATTTATGGGAACTTTACTTAAACAAAAATGGTACGAAACTTCGCACGGACTTTCTCGCTCTATTGTTTTGTTAGACATTTACTCAAAATTCGTAATATATGTGAAACGAAATAATATAGACAAGCAAACCCAAGCATAAATTGCAATATTATTATGTAAAATGTTTTTTTGGTCCCGGTTTTAAACTTTATAATATTGTGTAGCATTTATTGGAAATATATGCTCCAAGAAAAAAGTCTAAATGCAAGAAACTCACCAAAAGTCCCCCACTGTGCTGCGCCGACTGACTGTTTATCACACGAAAGAATAATGGCGTCCTCCTTCCACAAAAAACGTTGTTCGTCTGAACGCGGTGTAAACACTGAAAGAGTAAAATGCTCTATTCCCCGTGGCGGGGTGTGAAGGGGTGTGTGGCGAGCATGCGCCGTAAAAGTGTAATACGTCCAGAATGTTAATTTTAGCTCCACGTTGATACATTTTTATCCCCTCCCTCCCATCATGTGTCTTGTTTTCCCTATGTTTGTAGTTACCCCTTATCCCCCTCTCTGAGCTGGTATAATCGTATATATGCTTGTATTGTCCGTGATGTTTTTCACTTCTCTCGGCAGGGCCGTCCCCTTGGACATTCCTTGGGTTTTTGAGGTACGAATAAAACTCTTCAACAGATATTATTTGAAAATGCTAGAAGCGTCGTATCCGAAGTATAAATATGTCAGATTGTAAAAACTTTATGTAATTTTCAAAATGTTAAGTTCGAATCTTTTGCAGTATAAATTTGTCAGATGTAGAGTCACCACGTAACATTCAAAATGTTAATTTAGAATCTTTTGAAATATAAATAAGTCAGATGTACGTAATTTTCAAATGTCTAGTTTAGAATAGTTACAAATATTTAAAGTACAAATTGGTCGTATGTTTTAGGACTTAGAAGGTATCAAATGCTGTATTTTCGTATAATGTTTATATTGTAAACGCGGTTAACCAGGCAAATGGGAGTTTTCAATGTTTTCAATGAGTTTCAGTAATGGTATCACTGACTCCTTTTAACCTTTTGGCCCATATGGCAAAACTTTAATGTTATTACTCGGAAGGAGTAAGTTTGTTTTCGACGACCAGATTTTGTATAGTAAATATTTCCGTAATTTAACTCATTGGCCTTGCGGGCCTGTAGAGTCCATTGTTATTTTTTTTTATACTATCATATACAAATAGCCTCACTAATCTGTATATTGTTTAAATAACTCATTTTCTATTTTATGTATCCTATTCAATTTTTTTTTGTTAATATCAATAAAACTACACCATGTTATTTTTGACATATTTCGTCATAATTTAGTTTCCTGCTTTTGTTATCCTTCTTGGCGTCCAAAATATTTTTGAGTACAAGTCAAGGACATTATAAGTAAACAGGCTGTTTACTTTTCTCTTGCATTTCTCACCGCCCCCTGCAAATTTACTACTTTGTTATTTTAGTTTAATTTTTTTATTGTGCGCCAGCCTTAGTCTTCATGGAAGAGTAAGGGCGACGGCACAATTGTTTTTAAAGAATTAATGTCCTCATTTATATGTTTGGACAGATAAAAAAAAGATCAATGTTGGTTCCACAAGGGTCAACACTTCGTATTAAAATCTCAACTTCCGGTTAAAATTTTCGACATTTTATTAAGTGTTTCAAATCTTCATGCTATCGCATTGCTATTAAATTCCTCATTTATAAATTTTGACCAATAAAAAATGAAAATATTGACTATTGAGTCTAAAATGGATATAGATCATTGTTGTACAAACATTTCTCCTAAGAGGTTTAAGGAAAACAACATAAACTTTTAAAGACTTATTTTTAATTACTCCATGGCATTAGAAAATTATTGCGTTAAAACTTTAGTATCTCTCTACAACTAAAGCTCACAAAATTGAATTAATATATTTGCCAATAATTCGGAAATTGTTGGATTTATAAAAATATATTTCATATAAAAAAATATTTTTAATAGTACTACAATTTATCAATAATAAAAAATTTATTATCTCAAATATTTACGGAGATACGGAAGTTTCTACTTCTGTAAAGTACCCTAAAATTTATTTTCATGGTAAAATGAAATAGCCAGTTTATTTATAATCTTAATTAACAGCTAAATACGAATATTTTAATCAAAATTGTTAGAGTCGATTTTGAGAAAATCAATTTTTTCTCTTTTCTCCCTTTCTTAAACTACTCTCAATTTTAAGTTTAAACAGACACACAGACAGACGTCATTGCAAAGACCACTTTTTAGGGTTTGTGGGGGGTCTTGAGACGTCTACATCCAAATAGTTTAGGAGATATTATAAATAAAGATAATTTACGCACCAGACCGGAGCCCTTAAAGTGATTTTGGCGAAATATTGAGAAAAGCTATTTTGTTTGGAATATTTATAAATGTTTAAGAAATGAGATTTAATCAAAATCGTTAGAGGCAATTTTGAGAAAATCGACTTTTTCTCTTTTTGCCCTTCAGTAAACTACCCTCAATTTTAGGGGTAGATAACCAATTCCAAAAATCTCTCGGGGCAACCCTATTAAAACCCTAGATACCAAGTTTTAGCCAGATTGGTAAAATAGTTTAGGCTCTAGTTGGAGGTACAGACAGACAAACAGACGGACGGAAGGTCAAAAACACTTTTTTGGATTCGGGGGGTCATGAAACGTCAATATTAATCAAAACCTTGAGTTCGATTTTTTTTTTTACGCTCTCTACACTTTCTTTGCCTTTAAGATAGCAAGAAAGTAAAAATATTATTTCAAAATTTAGGCAACTAATAACAAACGGACGTTAAACTGGCATAATAACCCACCTCAGACAAATAAATTAAGTTTTTATTTGGTTCAACCTAAATAAATCTTGTAGTCTAGCAAGGTTCATACTGAAGTCTATATCCACAATAGAATCTTTGACAAGTCTTTACTAACTTTTCATTCAGTTTCCAAACAAGAAACATAAGCGTATAGTCCGAACGGGTAGAAAACGCGCTGCTAAAAATATACCCATTTTTTTTAAATATAGAAAGGTTATATTATTTTTGCACCACGTCATACTATCTGGCCAGTCATTTCTCACTTTAATGGTAAAGAGAGGATTATTCTGGATTAAATATACCCTCATTTACGTAGAGGATGAGTAAGAAGGTATTTAACAAAAAAATACACTCAGTACGTAGGGCTAGAATTCGAATGCCGATTGACAAACTCGCCAGACAGCAAATTAGATTAACTTGGCAAGAATAAGACAAGACGAGCCTCCTTCCAAGACCTGTGTGACCGCAATGAAACATGCTCTAATTTGACTGTAGTATTCGAGTGTTGGAGATGGTGGTAAGGAGTATTTGTGTGGGTTTAAAAATGAGATAAAATGTTAGTTAAAATCGCTTGCAGTTGAGCATGTAAGATATGGCATATCCACGTAAAAATATATTATGTGAAGTGGTGTTTATTATTATTATTATTATTATTATTATTTTCACTGCATCCCACAACCCGTTCGGGCTTAAGGTGGGATCCGAACCACGGTGGAGGCCTGGCACTACACACATTCACAAGTTGTTATTAATAAACGTCTTGTCAAGAGGTGAAGGAAGCGTTTGGCAATCAAATAAATCAGTGCCGGGACCAATGATTGAACCCCGGATCTCTAGCACAGAAGTCCGACACCTTACCCGTTGACCACCAGCTCACCAAGTGATGTTTAAAAACTATAATCACCATGAGATGGGGCTCAAACAATTTTAAAAACCCGACCTCCTCAAGGTAAAATTCAAATATTTAATGGCTCAGAACTAATCTACCATTAATTTGAAATACATCTAAAACCTTAGCATAATAAGGTAAACAGTAGATTATAAATAAAATCATACTGATACCTTAAAATGTAATTTTATGTGTAGTAGTAATAATATTTAATAGTTTAGAAGGTATTCAGTTGATCGTATTGAAATATTTACACGTTCATCTATAGCAAGTTATTAATTCAAATATAATACATTAAACACTTGCAGTTAATAGGCTTGGAAAATTTGATGTATTTAAATTCATCAGTAAAAACAACTTTCAAAGACAATTTTTTTTTTCTGAATTGAACCAATAGAATCAGTTTTGTTAGGAATTTCCTTTAATGTGTCCGGTGCACGATTCCCCTTAAAACGACCCTGAGCGTGGGAATAATCCCACATAGCTCAATGTTAGAGCATTGGCACGTTAATACAAGGGTTACGGGTTCGATTCCAGTGTTTAGCTGCCATTTTAAAAATTTACTAATATAGAAATAGCTAGCACATGATTAAATAACGAGGAAATTCTGGACGTCCTCAATGTGTTCGAGCGTTACGGGTGATGCTCCCCTTAAGATCCTCAAAATAGGCAATTACAAGTTTGACATTTATCATGGGTAGCCCCACTCAGCAATATGGTGTATGAAACCATTCATAGCAACTCTAGTTTAAAATAAAGATAGTATTGTCGCCAATAAAAAAAATGCAGCCAGGAAACAATCGGGTGCATTAGTCAAGCCAGGCGCTCATAGGAATCATCCAATATTTTTATTGCCAATATTACAAACTGGAAAATATTCTAAGCCAATTTGCGGAATATGACCATCACTTCCGCTATCATTAAAATAGCTAAGTACACGCACGACATGTTGCTTCGTGTGGTTTTGTCAATGGTTAAATGGACTGTGGAATAGAGGGTAGGTTAGGCCAGTGGCCTACAGTACGTGTGCACTAACTTGAGAGTGGCTGAAAAAACTATTTTAAAACATTTATAATTTTTTCTTTTTTTTAGTACCACGCCTTACTACCCATTCGGGTTGTACGCTTATGTATTAATACCACTAATGGGCTTAGGGATTAGGATGACTATATTTAGAAGAAGTGTACCCACATTTGTGTGGAGGGAGAGTGAAAAACCTTTTTGGAAAATTTACCCTAGTACACCCAACCGAGATTCAAACCTTGATCTTCTCGTCATCAACAGTTTAGTCCAACACGAGACTAGCAAGTTATACGCTGCCGCCACCAAAGCGGGTCATTTTCTCGTATTAAATTTGATTTAGATAGGGAGATAATATTTACCCACTGTTGGCACATTTGGAAGTAGTTAAGAGGAAAGAGATCCAGGGGTTTGGATCTCTTTGCCCAAAATCTCGACTAACGACACATTTACTTAAATTTAAAATGTACTGTACAGTATATATCTTGTAAGAATATTAAAATAAAGATTATGCTATCATTGAGTCGTAAACTATGAATTATTGTAATATATTCTACCAATAGCTACAGGACATTTTTGCTGCTATTTTGAATCGCACAGTCTTCCTAGGTATTGTGTCGGTTGCACCTGACTAATTTTGTGGTTTGTGACGTCATGAATCATTATAATTATGTTGCCGGCAATAGAAGAATAACGTACGCAAACTCACAGTAAGTTTTTTTTAGTGATTGCGTATGGAATTTAATGAACGTGTTCATTTGAAAACCACAAGACAACATTTATACACCGTCCACACGCCATTAAGAGAATGTGCGAGTGGTCTCCTTCCAACATCACATCCCTTGATTCAGACAGATTTTGGTTGATACCATCCATAATTATATGATTATAGCAGGGTCTCTCAAACCTATCAATCAATTCCGAACTGCTGAAAGGAGATTGGCAATTAAAACTAGATAAGATATACCACCAAGAGTGTTGTTTTCTTAAATGGTTTTTCACTAGCTATTTTCACGCAATTTCCGGTACACTTAATCAAAAGTCTACCTTCTTCATACCTACATGGATCGGTAGTAAGATGCTGTAATCAATCAAACAACAACAAAACGGTCGACATAAACACTAAGTCCCAGAGAGGGTTTACTATCAAATAAAGGTCATTCGACATTCAAATATTTACTGCATAATTTTAACAAGCGTATAATTAATAATTATTATAGTCAGCCTCGGTGATTTTCGGGTGAATTGCTCACCTCAAGACCCGATGTTCGTGGGTTAAAACCCATCCAAGGTCGACAGATTTTTGTTGATCTATAAAAATATGTCGGAGGGGAAGTAAAACCGCTGGTCCCATGTTGATTGTGGTAAAATAGCCCTGCAAGGCATGTGAACATATATTTTCCAGCAAATATAGTAGGCCCTTTCACTCTCGTTCATAGAAATTCTCGTGTGCTGATATAATCAGTTGGTTCAGAAAGTACACGTTAAATACCTCAAATAAATAAATTAACTATAAGCTGTAATTAGTGATTAATTTATTTCAAATCATTACAATCTACGACTTATAACGGGTCAACATTTTATATATATTTTTGCGGACAGTACCGTTGTTAAGGTAAAGTAATAAGTAAATAGGGTAAAATTTAGTAGCCTACAACTAGACATTCATATGAGCTGTGCATAGTGAAATATTAATAATATAAATTATATAAATATTATTAATAATAATAATATTTAGCATCACGTCTTACTACCCGTTCGGGTTATACGCTTTAAGTACTAATTACGCAAATGGAGTAGGAAATGGGAAGGGTGAATTAGAGGAAGTGAACCCACATTTGCGTGGAGGGAGAGTGGAAAACCATTTAGGAAAAGCCACCCCCAGTTCACCCGTCCAAGATTCGAACCTTGATCTTCCCGTCCTCAGCGGTCGAGCTCAACACGACAAGAGCGTTAGCCAACTACGCCACCGAGGCGGGTAATATTATTAATAGATATTATTAGTATTAATAATAAGTATTAATATATATATCATTAATATTGTTTTATTGAAATATATATTATTATTATTATTAATACTATTACTATTGAAATTATTAAATAGTTGAATCACTATTTATAGTTTATAAACTATACACTTGTTAAAACTGTTTAAAAAAATGACATTAAGCCCGGATGGTGGATTAATGGAGAACAAATTCACTTACTATTTACCTGCATTAGTGGTGGCATGGTCTAAGGTTTTATTATCGCAATATGCTATATTAACGGTGACGGGGAGCTCGGGGTTTGAATCCAGTCTGGGAGTACTGAAGGTTGTTTTGCCAAAAGGGTTTCTCACTGTACCTCCATGCAAATGCGGATAAGATTTTCCTGATATTTTACCTTTCTCCCCCATTCTTCACTATCGTAAGAACTAACGGCTGTTGAGACGNCTCGACTCAACTTAGCGCGTGCGCATGGTAGATGGTTACAGTTGTCGGTTTGCGGTATGGCGCACATAGGTCTATACGACACTGGTCACGGTCGCTGGACTGCCCCACCTACACCCCTTAAGAACATTCCCCACAACTGTCCACGGTTTCCCGCTACTGTCACGTCCCGCCAAATACTGTTTCGTGTCAACTATTGCGTTGACAACTTCCTTCTAGTCAAAAGGCTGGTTCACTTCCTAGTCGCTGATACCGTTTGAGATGTCGACGCCTATTAACGGAAACGTCTCCCGATATTAAATCCGTAAGGCAGCCTTTTTCTTTGGAATCGGTTACTTCCTGACTGACTTTTTTTTCTGTCTACCTGCTGTAGTGTCGTTAACGTCATTAAAGTATAAAGATATAGACTAAAACAGGGTTTCTTAACTTTTTATTAAAGCAGAGATGCCCCTTTGAATAGCCTATATATTTCACGCATCAGCATCCAGCGAGGTACGCAAGGTGGGGCTATGCCCCCCTAGCTCCTTTCCATTTCACCCCTGGGGTGTTGAATTGGTCTATGTTACGTTCCCTCTTTAGTATACAAAAATAATATTATTAATTTTTAATGCCTGATTCTTATTTATTTTTAAACAAGCACATTCAATTTGTAGGTCTACTAATGTATTAAAAAACTTAGTAATAGGCCTACTTAATATATTTAACTACATGAGCAAAACATTGTAAGACTATAGCATAATTTGCGTTTATTTTTCTTTCCTTTTTTCAAGATTAATCGATTATATTGTCTGCCATGGTCTTAATTATGTCCTCTTNCCACCCCCTCTACCTCATCCCTGTTGAAAATCAAATTTGCGGGTGCAATTTATTTCGTGGAGTGCTTGGTATGAAACGTGATATTTAGAGGTTATGATCTAGGGGAATCTTAGTGTAGAGCACACTTAAAATAAAACGACTCCTTCATGAATAAAAATGTACTATAGAAACATTAAATTAATATTATCTAACTAATAAGAAGAATATATGTACGGTACGATACTTGTAGAACTAATTGCGAATTCACCCATATTTTCACGGCACCCCAAGGGAACCATCATGGTGGCGTAGGTCAGGAAAACCAAGATGATTCAGAGGGTCTGTGACGGTATAACTTTGGAAGCTCTCTTCTCCAAACGCAATAATTAATGTAATGTATGTGCCTCATTCGATTTTATTAACATAATACCCACATCGGTGGGTATGCAGACTAAATGTTGGGCTCATCTAGTCAGGTGTGCCAGTGTTGAGGATTCCAATTGGGTGTTGTTTACTCATTCCGGTTCATTTCCTCGCAATTCTACCATCCTCTTTCCTATCCACTACTGCAACTAAAATGTGTGTAGCCCATACAGCTGGTAAGACGTGGTGGGAAAATAAACAAATACTGTAAATAAAATAATATTCAAACTATTCAAAGCTAATAAAATCAGTAAAAAAAATATGTGTGTGTGATTTGACTCCTCCAAGTATCAGCAGCCTAGGTCAAGCTTCCTTATTTGTCCCCCCTTGCTCCCTGGCCTTAGGGATCAGCGGTAACCCATTTCATAGTTGCTGATATAGATAGAGAGGGAAAAGGTAGTTGTAGAAAAACTGAAAAAAACTATATATGGTTTGCATGTTGTAAACTTGGAGGAGAGATGTTGGATAAAAATCTCTGTGATTATGGTTGAGTACTAAGGAATGTTCTAATGTGACGTTTCAACCATTGGCGCAGCCAGGTTTCGTTTGTGGGAGAGGACCGTGAGGGGGATCGGGGGAGGGGTAGTTTCCCTTACCAACTTAGCGGGGTCCATTGGTTTTTTCCACGGTAAATTTTGAAAATTTAAACACTGCAAAATGCAAATGCTTCAAAATAGATACAATAATATCCAAAATAATTTAAAGTTTCTAAAAATGGTCATAATTATGTAATTATTATGACTATTAAGTTCTTAAGAACAAATTTTTATTCATGCATATGGCTAGAATATAAAAATATGAAAGTTTCAATAAATTGTATTTTGGAAATTTTATTCATAAAATTATTTTATGAGCTAAAATCTGAAAATTCAAATAAGTAGCTTGCATAAACACTGAACTCACAAAATCGCTTTTGAACTAATTCACTTTAGTCTTATGTTTTTTCCTTAGTAGTGAGGCCTGCGTGGGGGAGGTGGGGGAAGTGGGGGTCCTAAACATAACCTCTNACCCTCTCCCTCCCCCCCCCCTTGGCTGTGCCAGTGATTTCAACTAAGTGTACCGTAATTAGTAAAGGAGCGGATTCCTTTGGCAAAGAGGCAGTGGTGCACCTAAAGGGAGGAAAATGGGAAATTTTTCTTTCTAAATACTGCAAATAATTTTATAAAGATCCTAAAGTAAATGAAGTATAACTAAAATAAAGATAACTGAAGGTTTGTCGAGCGTGAAGGCTACATTTTAATAGTACTTGGTGTTTCAAAAATATATACTGTTACATACATTTAAATTTCTCATAAAATCCTCAATTATTGTAAAAAAAAAATGAAAGAACATTGTATGTAAGGCCACTTCCATTAAAAATCCTGTCTTCAGCCACCATAGTATGTCAGAACCGACGTAAGCTAAAAGAGTTTATGCGCACCAAAGAGGGGGAAATGCTTGTAATTATTTCTTCTTTCCCTCTCTTATGACCAAGTGAATGGCTTGGTGGCGACACTGTACAGTGGAAAAGTAACAGCTTCGACTCTCTTAAACTACAAAAAGAATTCTCAAATATCTTTAAATTTTCTGTTGCAAGCCTACCAAATAATTATTGTATTACTTGGAGGAAGATTAAATCTAGGGCTCTTTTTCATTATTCCTAGTCTTATAGCTCCACAAATGTTCTTAAAAAGTCGTTGGAAATTATCTAACTTCAAATATTCACATTTATTTTTTATTTTAATAAGACTCAAAATATTGGGTTAGTATGGAAAAAAACCTGTTGGAATCTTTTGACCTCATTTTGGAGTGGACTGTATTTTTAAATAACTCATCGCTGATTAAATATTGCGTTAAATCTGAATGTCTGCACGGCAGTTTCTCGCCTACCGAGGTGGCCCCCTTAAGTTGTTTAGATTCTTAAAACTGCTCATATATGTTCATCGTCTTTTTGAATAGAAATGGTAGATTTTTCCATAAGAATATATATTTTAACCATGGTATTTTTAGCACTAATTTTGTTAGTATAGATAGCTAGTGTGCAAGTCACATAAAATACGTGAGACACTATAGTCTATCCATCAGTATGAGAACATTTGTTTTACTTGTAAAGTTATTAGAACTATTATTATGCACTGGAATTTATTTTGTAGTTTTCACTTCACATACAATGCCAGTTTCAACAGCATGAAGCTGGAGTCCAATTTTCATGAGAAGAGCCTTTTAGAAAATAAAAATATAATATATTTCTGTCAACGTTGATAACATTTGACTATATTATAATTTTTCTTTCATAGGCATTGATAACATATATCAAAAGTGACAGCTGCAGCTCATACAGGTTGACGTATGTATACGTGAAAATAGATTTAGTAACATGCTTAGCTTCTGGATAAGGCTCTTCCTTTGAAAATTAGACCGTAGATGTAGTGCGCTTGTGTCTCTGTAGGTTGTTCTATAATAAATTCTATATTTTCTATCTGGTTCAGCAAGCTGCAACCAAGTGCATATTATTATTCATCGGAGAGTAGATCTGATCATCTTGACGGTAATATGCTTTCTGTACGGATAAATAACTAACAACCGTTTGGTCGTCACCAAGGATAAAAGAGGTGTGTATATGTGTTCACGCACTCACACGAGTGACATAGCAAATGGAAATAGCGCTATAGCGTTGAGTGTCAATGAACATCAATATCAAGGTGACCTGGTGGTCTAGGGGTAAGGTGTCAGACTTCTATGCTGGCGGCCGGGGTTCAATCCTTGGTCCCGGCAAAGATTTATCTGATTACCAAACCCTTCCTTCACCTCTGACAAGACATCTTGTGAATGTGAGGAATGCCAGGCCTCCACCGTGGTTCGGATTCCACGTTAACTGTAGTTCCTCAATTTCATCTCACAATCACCCTACCATTTCACATTAGCGTAAGTGCGTATAACCCGAACGGGTAGTAATACGTGGTGCTAATAATAATAATAATAATAATAATAATAATAACATCAATATCTTATCTTATGCTATGTGTATATCCGTTGTACCGGTCTACGATGAGCTAAGCAAAGACCTCAACCTCAGTGGTTTGCTGGTAATGAGAAGAACAAGGCTATAACCCCGGCCAGTGTGCAGAGAAGTTTTATTCCTCGGTTTCGTTCAACTCCCACTCCATTTGAACGGAAGTATATTTCCTCTCAATGGTAGATTGGTGGGGGTGGGTGGGGGAGGGGAGGGGGTAACGAAGTGATTTTCCCCTCCCCCAGTTCAAAAATAATCATACATATTGAAATCTATATCCTAATGTTGTATAAGGCTGAATCCTATAGGCCTATATTGCCTACGACAATAACGTAAGAACTGCTTTCAGGTCTTGCATATTATTGTGATATTCGATTTTATACTGATATCTGCCCTACGATTGGGCACCAATTATAATGATATTGGTGCAGGATTAGGCATCAATTATAGTGATATTGGATTTTTGATGATGATGATGATGATGACGATGTGAATGAGGAAATGTGGACCCGTGTATGCCTTGCTGTGCACTTGTATATGGTTATGTGATCTGATTATGTGTGATTCTTACTTATGAAATGAATATGTAGATTTATGTTACTGTTAATATATTAGTATCTGATATGCGCACAAGCTACTTATATATGAACTACCGCTTGCTTCTTGAACCCCTTGTTACCAGTGTTAAAACTAACTAATAGGATAACTCCTGGAAATCTGATATGAAGGCTATATTCCATTCACCGTAGGAATTGACTTCTGAAAGGCCTTTTTCCCTACCATAAATCTACTATATAGTAGGATATTGGTAGGAAAAAAGACCTTTCAGAGAGTAATTCCTACCGTGAATGGAATATAGCTTCCTATTGAGTAAAGGGAGCCAGGATGTCACATGATTTTCAAATTACAACTAAGTTTGTCTTTTAAAGAAAGAAAGTTTTAAAACTTAATATATTGAAACTACTTCAGAAAATGCGTGATTCTCCATTGAAGAAATATTAAAAGGAACTTTACATATAGTTCTTTAAAAAAAATACTGTTCATCCATGACTTTTTGAATATATGAGAGTGGTCCAAAACAGTATCATTACAATATCTAGGCATACATAATATCTGTCATGATGTTCCGATAGAAGGGCATATAGTTGTTTTCCATTTTGCAAATAATAGTAATCGCAGATTCATATTTGTTGTATTGAATTTAAACTTTCCTGTAGTAATTAGATTACTACGACTAGTATGATAGCCAAGTATTTATTTGAAAATACATAGCTTTTATATTAATTCTAACATAGTTGAGGCCTACGTACTTTACATATGTATTACTTTTATTACGACAGTGACTTTTTGCTAAGGGTTTTTATTTCTAGTAAAATTATAAATTTGTTAATTAAATTTTTTTTTTTGTAAGTCCTCTCTTTATTATTATAAATAATTAAAATTATTTTAATAGCTAGCTATCTTATTTTTACTAAAATCATTATTGATTAAAATCTTTGTTAACTAAGGTAATAAATTTGTACTTTAAGGAGCCTGAAAACCAACTTCACCCCTGACAACAACCCCTAGATCAGAATCCGTCTTTGCTTACTCTAAATTCTACCTTCCCTTATCCCTACCAAATGAGTGTAAATATCCTATGTGGATGTATCGAACGTATAGTATAAGACACAGTGAACAAAATGGCAGTGAATGTGTCATTAGCAGACGTACCCATTTCGGTAACATTAAAAAGCCGTTGTCTTTTTTCTAGTTGCAACATTAACACCAAGGGTCAGTAACAGCTTAATCAAAGAAGTCCATCTCAAGGCTGATTAACTGGGAAATTATATAAAAAGATCACTCTTGAACCAGGAAATATCTTGAAGTGCCGTTGTATACATTCTTAATGGAATCAATTAAGTAGTTTTTAAATTATAAAATAACATTTTCTTTAATTCCGTTGTAATTTTCTATAAATGTAATAAACATTTTTACCTGGTTCCAATTTCATGGTTTTTTATAGTAGAATTCAGAAATAATGGCATGTGGGAGCTTGACCAATTTGTAGTTCAGCTTACAGAAAAATTAACCAGTACTGAAGTACTGATGCCCAGGGGGCGTGCTAATGTAGTGCAATTGTACATCCTTTACGTGGAGGCAGTGGTGTAGCGTAGGGGAGAGGAGGGCTTAGAGGTGTTTGCTGTGGGCGCAAAATTCTCAGGGGCGCAAAATTTCAAAAGGAAAAGGTAGTGGCTGTTTCACGTACAGCCTGTAGAAACACTGAGTCTCGGTTCATGATATAATTCAAGAACTGGGGCAGATTTACGCATAGGCTTATTAGTCACGTGGTTATGGTGGCAGATATTAGGGGTGGCAAATTTTGAATTACGAAATTTTTTCTGCTAGGTAAAATAATTTTATGGCTTCAATCATTAAAGTTCAATGCGTGTGTGATTGATGTGAATTGCTGTTTTCTTTAGTGCAATGACGTTAGTGGCGAGGATGGTGGAGGGAGTAGAAGTGATGACTGGGCCATACTTTCTCCTACTGCCCTCCATTAAAAAACCTATTTTGGATAATAATCCCAAAGCAGCGTTTGTTCCATGTAACAACCATTCGCTCAACCTTGCTGGTGTGCATGCAGTTGGTGTTGGGACAAAGTCTGTGACTTACTTTGCACTGTGTAGAGGGTTTATATAATTTTCTCAAACTCCATTCATCGGTGCGATGCTCTTGTATTTTTGGTATCCTGTACTAACTGAAGGGAATGATTCTCAGATCTATCTACTGCAAGAAGGACTTGCGCTTGATCAATGTGTGCTTAGGTTTAAAGCATTAGCTATATTTTTCAATAAAAACGATACTGTCTAGTATCAAAAACAACTGAGAAAGTACTGCAGATGTGCCAAACGCACGACATTCATACAGATAAAAGCCTTGGAAGGCGTAAGAAGATGGCTGGTGAGCAAAGTCATGACCTTGGTACAACAAACAAGCAGGTAGAAACTGGAAGGAAGCAATCGATCAGCGTAAGGCAGAAATTACCATACGTACAAAACAGATGAATACGTTTCACAAGCGATTCGCTTTCATGCAAATCCAGACATTGTCATATGCTGAAAAATATTGTTTTATTAATGAACCAATTCAGCAAACACGTGCTAAGTACACAGAGTTGAACACTGCAGCTATGATTGCCAAAATAAACCACCTTCAGTGCCACATTGTTTTGTATAAGGAAGTCAACCCTGATGAGCAGATTGCTAACTGAACAGCTTTAGATTTGATTTGATGGGTGTTCAAGTGGAAACTGCAAGTAAGTTTGACTAACTTTGTTGAAACACAAGAATCATTTTAACTACCGGTATCGTTGTTTCAACTGCCAGTTGCGAAAGACGTTTCTCAAATCTTAAATTAATCAAAACGTATCAGAGATCTACAATGAGTCAAGAAAGACTGAGTAGCCTAGCAATACTGTCAATTGAGAGAGATTCCAATACTGTTATTGAAAAATTTGCTCAAATTAAAACCATGAGATTTTAAATAAATTTAAGTATTCTAGCTCTAGATTAATTTTACTTTAATAAGACAATATTTTCTTAACGTACATACATGTGATTAGAGGCCAAGGGACTTAATTCAGAATGTTATGGTACTCAAGGAGTGCTAAGGGTCCACGGATTATGGGTCGAGATACTTGCCTTGCCTCGGGTGCTGTCAACCCAAGCTACGCCACTGCGTGAAGGTTATTTCCATGAACCGATGAGATGATAGTGAACAAGACGGAGTGAGGCCATTGAAGATCTTAACTTAGCTAAAGTTTAATGAGAATTATTTCCCTTTCTAGAACAATTCCCCTGTTCTATCCAGGAGTTGAACCCGTGACCTCTAGATCTGCCACCAGAGGCTTTGACCACTATACTACGAGGCTTGTTATGGGGTATGAAGGGATATTAAGTAATATAATTTTAAATTACTTTCATCCCACATTTAAGTGGAAGAAGGGTGCATAAACAATGATATATTGCAAATCAAATAATCCGCTTGCGCACCCAGCTGGTATTTGAACTCCATCCTTCCTGTCAAGAGCTACCTAGTAAAGTGTTAAGCTAACGTCTTGGACTGCTCGAGCAATAGTACCCAAAGTTATAGTGAAGATGAAGATGAAGAAGGTTATGATGATGATGATGATGATGATGATGACTATCAGTAAATGTCGGTGTGGCTTTATCGGTTGCGAGTACAGGGCTGCATCAACAGTAGACCGCACGCCATAATCAGGAAGTAATCAGCCTCGAGGGGCAGAGGGTTGTGAGGTGAGAAGGGGAAGGGTGGGTGGGGGAGGAGCGATTTATCTGCACGATTTGCTGTTTTACCCGATAGTAATTGTTACCGAGTACTCGCCTCGTGGTTTTCCATTTTGTCGCCGGTCACTGCCTTGCTACAGCTTCACTGAAACATCTGGCACAAACCAGAACAACTATACTAACACCCGCCTCGGTGGCGTAGTTAGCTAACGCGCTAGTCGTGTTGAGCTCGACTGCCATGGACGGGGATATCGAGGATCGAATCTCGGTCGGGTGAACTGGGGGTGGTTTTTCCTAAATGGTTTTCCGCTTTTCCTCCACGCAAATGTGGGTTCACTTCCTCTAAATTCAATCTTACTAATCCATTAGCGTAATTAGTACTTAAGCGTATAACCCGAGCGGGTAGTAAGACGTGGTGCTAAGTAAGACTATACTAACACCATACATTCCGAACGGTTAGTAAGACGTGGTGCTAAGTAAAACTATACTAACACCAAAATATATTGATTATTTAATAAGGCAGGCAAAAATAAATATGGAGTTGCCAACATTGACAAATTTTTCGCTAAATTTATCTTCTAGCTGTAAAAACTTTGACAGCATTAACAAGAGTGAGAGTTGCAGAACACGCTATGGTTCACGAACACATAAGAGTATATTTATTAGCGTTTAAAACCGACTTTTTGTTTCACCACGGCTTACTACAATCATGTTCAGGCTATACGCATATGTGATATTTTATTCTAATGAGGTTGGGATGAGGAAGGAAGCATTTTAGATGTAATATACCCACATTTACATGGAAGAAGAGTGGAAAACTATTCAGGAAAAAACACTTTCAGTAGACCCGATAGGGATTACAGCCCCATTCTTCCCATCTTCAGCAGGCAAGTCTAACATGAGAACATGAAAGTAACACCTTCAACCAGGGGTTCCCAAACTTTTTAGACCAAAGGAGCTCTTGCATCAGAAAAAATATATGCTGGAGACCTCAGAATTGTTTATACTAATATTATGAACATTTGTCGACATCTTAATTCAGTCGGTAGCATGTTTCTCTACTGAAATAAGGGTCTCGGGTTCGATTTCCAGCATGGTCAAAAAAATGGTGAAATGTGGATTTTACTCTTTCACAATGACAAAAAAACGGCCAGGGACGGGATGTTGTGCCTGTCCTAGTCTTAAGCTAGATTATAAGGCATATGAAGCTATGACAGGCCTAGCAAACCGGCAGTGGAAAATATATGGCTTGAATAAAAAAAACTGACCCAGGCCACAGGCTGGAAAAATAAATGGATGGAAAAATGATAAGCATTCAATAACGACAGTTAAATTTTACAAGTATAAAAGAATAAAACACACCGAAAAAATCACAGGTTCTGGCTGTGCCTTTGGCAAATCTCCTTTATTCATATTTGAAAAAATTGGCAATTCTAATCACTGTTGCTACTTTAAAGTGTGAAAGACAAACGAAAAATATTCCAAAATTGCCTCACGGAGCCTAAGGTAAATATGGAGGAGCACAGTTTGAAAAACGCTGCCTTAGACCATTCGGCCACTAAAGCGGGTAAAACCGATTAGAGCAGAGGTAGAGTGGTTAGAGTGGTCAACAACTTATTTTGTATAATCTGGTTGGGTGGTATATGCCCTTACATTATGTAGTAGTTGTACATAGGGAATACACTTGGACTAAGATGATAATGTTGCTAGTTGTGTAGTGTCAATGTTGCTGTCCTGAGCTATGTTTATTAATCGTGTTTTGATTTAAAAAAAAGTGCTCATGAATAGTAATTTTATGACAGCATATATTACTATTATTATTATCATTATTATTTGAGAGTGGATGTTTATTATATTAGGCTTGTAAAATATCAATAATTTTTTTATCTCAACAAGTTAATCTTTTTCAACATCAAAGATTTTATTATTATTTCATTTGTTCCTATAGTTATTAAAAACACATAAAGGTATTAGAAATACCCAGTTCATGACGTGGTCCAAGGAGTCTATGTCACAAATGGCCGGATTATAGGAGACAGAAAAGGTCGGCGTTATAATTTAAACTGGTTTTATTTTGGATGAGGGAGGAAGGTGGGTGTGTTGGCGAAGACTCCACCATTGACCCTCTACGCTAATGCGGGGGCATTTCCTATAGTAAACTTTATGATCCTGACTTCTGAGATTAATCCGTTAAATAACCTTTGTGCTATAACTTATTAACAGATCAAACAAAAACCGCCTGTGAGCACGTGATCTAAACTTCAAGTTCAAATACTCTGATTTGCCGATGACGTACAGACTAGGGTTTGAATCTTTTCATACACCCAAATTCAGATGCACTTCCTTTATATTCAACTTAACTCATTGCTACACAAATATAGTAATTAATTAATGCATATTGCCCCTACGGTCAGTAGGAGAAAAACATAAAAAATCTTTTAAGATATTCTTTCTAAGAGAAACACGGTATTTACAGAAAAATTTTCAGCCCTGTTTTACCTGTGCTCCACTCGCATATTTTCACTAATGGGGAACTGATGAGAAATATATATAACTTAGAGGAACTGTACTTGCTTTTGTGTGAAGCGAAGTTTAGAAATTATTTAGTTAAATCTTTCTTAGTACTCCAAGCCAGAATTTGAAACCCAATCACCAATTACCGATAAACAAGTATATTGCGAGTGTAACACATTTACCCGCGCGGCCACCAGTGTTTATAACTATAGGGTCAACTGCACTGATAGTGATTATGGTTAACCCTGAAACCTGAGTTATTTTTGTTTACGATCTAGGCTTCAACAAGGTAAAAGGATTCTTTAACTGGATTTCCACCCTTTTTCTAGTAAAATTATGTTACAGTCCTCCGTAATTACACTGATTATTTTCCCCGCATTCACTTAATTACCTTGTGTTGAATGTGTCAACATAGAATATTATTTATAAGCGTGGTAATTGTTGAATTCTCTTTGCATAATTGATGAGCGAATGTTTTAATTACATTCATTAATTAGTTGATGATTGAAAGAACAATGCGTCAATGTGTTTTTATTCTCATATAAATACTTTTATTTAATTAATCAAAATAGAAACTAGGTTTGTAAATAAAATAGGCTATTTTTTTTTTAACACTACTGGTACTCTCTTTGGTGCAGGCATGGTCTAAGGCGCTACTCTTGCAATATACTAGACTGCTGCTGACGGGGAGATCGTGGTTCGAATATATGTCAGATGTACTGAGGGTGGTTTATCTTGAATTCTTTCCCAATCTCTCTCCACGAAAATCTAGGTACACTTCCTCTAAATTCAACCTTCTTCATCCCTAACCCAATAGCATAATTAGTACATAAGCGGATAGCCTGGATGGGTAGTAATATACGATGCTAAAAAACACTAGTGGTATTTAACATATTAATGGGTGTGGGGATGAAAATAAAAGTTAGAGAAATGTATCTGAATTAACTTAGAGAGAGGATTGTAAACCCACATGCGAAAAAATTACCCTAAAGGTATCCGGCCGAGATTGAAAGCTAGCTTTCCAGTCTATTTCCAAACACATGCCCTAGATCGTGGAACCACCAGTCGAGGGAATATAGATTCCTTTCAATTAGTACAAACTTATTGCAAAATAATCGAATGGTTTTCATCAGACACGTTTTTTTTAAACTCCCATATAAGGAAAAACAGCATTTGACAAGAAGTTTCTTTAGGAAATAAACTATGAACGTGTGGTCATTAGTAGAATAATCCCCCCCCACCCACCCCCTACACAAATGTAATAATTTGTAAGTAAACGATCTATTCCATAAGATTTATGTTACGATTAATATCAACAGAAATCAGGATATAATGGTGGTCAAGTCGACGCTTTCTCTTCCTGCATTTGATTACTATGGGTATAAACGTGGTCCACGTCACATTGTAGTTCATCTTAAAAGATACAGGCTGGAAGATATCTCATTAGCAGGTCGATTGTATTCAATTATCTGAACCACAATATTATATTCTCAACACATTACAAGGTTGTTTTTAATCCAAAACTTAAGGGGGAGATTGCCCTATCAAAAGTAGCTTCATCTTTTATAGTATTGCTATAAGTATTTCGTTTAATTGGCATAGCAAAACATTATAAAAGATCGTGCACTGCATCTTGCTACCAGTTCGGGTTAAATGCATATTCACACCACTGGGCTAGGAGTGAAAAGGTAGAATTTAGTCAAATTATACTAATATCTGCCTCGAGAGAGAGGCAGAGAGAGTGAAAAACCACTGAGAGAAATCGTCCTCAGCACACCAGGACGAGATTTGAGCCCTGACCTTATCGTCACCCGCAAACACTATAGTACGATTATGTCACCTGTATTAAAGTGCCCATCGGTACGACTATTAGCTAAGTTAATTGGTAGAATAGATTATATTTATTTTTAATGGAATGTTTACCATCGTGATTATTAATGACTTTATACAAGTGGCAGAGAGAGGGAAGGCATATACCCTCAAATAGCGTGGAAAGAGCATGAAAGATCCACAGCAAAAATTGCCACCCCAGTTTTTCTAGGAGAGACATAAAGAATATCGTAAAAGTTGTGTGTGAAACCAACGATATGTTTTTATTTATAATAATAGACTTTATGAAGAGTTTATATTTAAGTTTATGTATGCAAAAAGGACAAAGGATGCCTATTGCACCAAGGAAATTCGGTCGATTATCGCCATGTTCATGGATGAATGACCCTAAGATTATTTATACTTAAATATATATATATATATATATATATATATATATAATATTTAGCACCGCGTCTTAATGCCC
>CABEEJ010001059.1:33739-70286 GCA_901482245.1 Timema douglasi | reverse complement strand
TTTTCTTCAACAATCAATTTTTTTTTATCTATATTGGTCATGGTTTTTTAAGCTTTAAGTTCACCCAGAGGTCCCGAGGTTGAGAGTCGTCGTGCCACTGAGTGGATAGCCGAGGTAAAGTTTTTTTTTACTACTATTATTTTTTCCCCTAGATGCTAGGGGTGGCGCCCAACTAAAACACAAGTATATAGGTAAAGAGAATACTCAGATATCTCTTACACTGTTTGAATGAACCGAGGTTTAAAAGATTGATATTTTCCCGGTCAAAGATTATATTATTTTATATATTATATATATTTTTTTTATTATCTCTGTAAAAAAATTATATTTTATTACAATACTTAAAAATATATATAAATCTTCTTATTTATTATGTAAAACAAATCCAATATACACATGTTGTGTGTTTATTCAATTCCAATATAGCTATTTTGAATTAAATATTAAGGCTATTTTAGAAAAATGGAAAATTTTCAAAATTTTTCATAAGTAAATGAGTTTTAAATTAATTTATTTAAAAAAAAATCAACACACATTATTATCTATAGTATAAAATATATTAATAGAAAAAATCAATATAATCATTTTGAAAAACAATTAAATTTTGAAAATTAATTTCTCAGCAAACTAAGCCCTATCTTTAAATGTTTACCTTTTTTTAAGAAAATCAATCAAATTGAATTACTTATCACGCTAAAAACTACTCTGATTCTCATTTTAAACCAAATTATGTGTGCCATTTTTAAAAGATTGCATTGCTATTTGTCGTTTAAAACAATTCTGATATCCTTTATAAACACAATCATTGTATTCTATTTTTGAAATATTTCAAGTTTTTTAAAATTATTAATTTGTAAACCATCCATAACCGTCACCATGGTGATGGTTGCAATGAAGATGGTTGCCATAGTGACGGTTGCCAAGGAGAATGTTGCCATGGAGACGGTTGCCAAGGAGAATGTAGTCATGGAGACGGTTGCCATGGTGATGGTTGCCATGGTGATGGTTGCCATGGTGATGGTTGCCATAGTGACGGTTGCCATAGTGACGGTTGCCATGGAGACGGGTGCCATGAAGACGGTTGCCATAGAGACAGTTGCCAGGGCATGACGGTTTTCATAGCAACGGTTGTCATGGCGTCGGTTGCCAATGTCTCAGAAACTGTTGGTTTTATAAAAATATATTTCATTTAAAAGTTTTTTTTAATAATACTACAATTTTGCAATGATAAGTTATTTATTACCTCAAATAGTTGCGGATATACGCAAATTTCAGCGTCTGTAAGATACCCTAAAATTCGTTTTCATCGGAAAATGAAAATAGCCAGTTTATTTATAATCTTAATCAACGCATTAATTTCAATCAAAATTCGTTAGAGCCGATTTTGAGAAAATCGATTTTCTCTTTTTTCGCCCGCTATTAACCTAATTTTAATATCAAGATTAAATAGACATACATACACACAGAGAAATGGCATTGCAAAGACCACTTTTTAGGGTTCGGGGAGTCATGAGACGTCAACGTCCATCAACATTTCAGGTTTGGTTGTTTTTTTACGGTCTCAATACTTTACCTTTAGTGTTGGAAAAGTTAAGAAATATATTTGCGTATAGCTTGAAATTTATTGGTTTTATAAAAATATGCTTTGAATAAAATGTTCGTTTTATAAATAGATCTATATATTTGTAATGATAAGTAACTTCATATCTCAAAGAGTTACGTAGATATGATTAAAAAAATTATGATTTACCCATCAGACCGGGTGATATCAACCGTTTGTTGAATTTCTGTCATGAGCATAGTAGCATTAGATGAGAAACGTTTAAATGAAAAGAAATAAATTCCAGGATACCCTTGGCAGATAATCAATAACTGTTGAGGTCACCATGTGAAGAAAGTTAAAATGAAGCAATGCTTGATTCATTATACCATTACGAAGTTGGGTCAATTTTTCCCACATTGTTTCTCTTAACTGGAGAGGTGGGCTACTTTCTCCCATAAGAATAGCATTGATCAGTGGCGGATCAGGAAATATTATTTTGGGTGGTTGACATGTCTTTCAAGTTTTATCTTGCACCCTCCTTACTACTGAAGTGGGTTATTCGCTCCCATGCGAATAATACAAAGAATTGTCAAAGGGAGTCAGTGACGGAACGGGAAATATTATTTTGGGTTTTGAGAATTCTTTCGAGTTATATCAATGCTCCTCCTCACTGCGCGGAGTTTGGTCACGGTCTCTCACATTGTTCGTTTTCACAGAGAAGGTGGGCAACATTTTCCCATAAAAATATCATTGATCAGTGGCGGATCGGGAAATATTATTTTGGTTAGTTGACATTAATTTTATCAAGTTTTATATTGGCGCTTCCTTACTAGTGAAGCGGGTAACTTTAACCCATACGAATAGTATTAAGACTTCTCAAAGTGAATCAGTGGCGGATTGGGAAATATTATTTTGAGGGTTAACAATTTTTTACTGAGTTCTAGCATTGAAGTCCTCACTGTGAAGTTGGGTTACTTTTTCCCACATTGATCCTTCCCATAGACCAGTTGGGTCACTTTCTCCCATATTGATCCTTCCCATAGACCAGATGGGACATTTTCCCCCATATTGATCCTTCCCATAGACCAGTTGGGTCACTTTACCCCATATTGATCCTTCCCATAGACCAGATGGGACACTTTCCCCCATATTGATCCTTCCCATAGACCAGATGGGTCACTTTCCCCCATATTGATCCTTCCCATAGACCAGATGGGACACTTTCCCCCATATTGATTCTTCCCATAGACCAGATGGGACACTTTCCCCCATATTGATCCTTCCCATAGACCAGATGGGTCACTTTCCCCCATATTGATTCTTCCCATAGACCAGATGGGACACTTTCCCCCATATTGATCCTTCCCATAGACCAGTTGGGTCACTTTCCCCCATATTGATTCTTCCCATAGACCAGATGGGTCACTTTCCCCCATATTGATTCTTCCCATAGACCAGATGGGACACTTTCCCCAATATTGATCCTTCCCATAGACCAGATGGGACACTTTTCCCCATATTGATCCTTCCCGTAGACCAGATGGGACACTTTCCCCCATATTGATCCTTCCCATAGACCAGTTGGATCACTTTCCCCCATATTGATTCTTCCCATAGGCCAGTTGGGTCACTTTCCCCATATTGATCCTTCCCATAGACCAGATGGGACATTTTCCCCCATATTGATCCTTCCCATAGACCAGTTGGGTCACTTTCCCCCATATTGATCCTTCCCATAGATCCAGATGGGACACTTTCCCCCATATTGATCCTTCCCATAGACCAGATGGGACACTTTCCCCCATATTGATCCTTCCCATAGACCAGTTGGGTCACTTTCCCCTAAATTGATTCTTCCCATAGACCAGATGGGACACTTTCCCCCATATTGATCCTTCCCATAAGACCAGTTGGGTCACTTTCCGCCATATTGATCCTTCCCATAGACCAGATGGGACACTTTACCCCATATTGATTCTTCCCATAGACCAGATTAGTCAGTTTTCTCATAAGAATAGCATTTCTCAGTGGCGGATAGGGAAAAAATATTTTGGAAGGGGAGCAGGCGAAACGAGGGGGGCAAACCAGGAGTTTATAAAATAGTTACACTATTAATTTGAAACAACTTTTATAAATCACTAACATTTTATTATAATATTACTACTCGTTGAACCGTTTATTAAAACGTTTCCCAAGAGGCACTGCGAGGAAGCAAGTAACGTCACCTCCCACCTATAGCTAAGCTTGACTAAACTATTTAATTTTGATAAGGCCGTGCCGTTTCACTTGATGAAATCAGGCTATGATATTGACAATAGCTCGATATTTTTACGTAATAAAAACTTTATTACAAAGGTTAATACACACATTTCCTTTTAAATATACTTACATACAAAACAAAATGATGGGGTTTTTGTAATTATTTTATATTTCCATTGGTGAAAAAATTTGTCTTATTTTGTGGTGACCGTATGCAAGAGTGTCACATCCATTATCTAAAATATAGCGTTTGTCATCTCCGGGTGAAAGTGCAAGTTTATTCAAGGAGATACTGTACAATTGATGTTTCTCACTTCTTATCATATGGACATATTGGCGTAGTGTAAGATCCTCTGTTTTAAATTTTTTTTTATGATGGGCATGTTTAATTTTCTTTTGAGAGTTGTTTTTGTCACACCTTTACCTACTTTTTTTTTTCCTCAAGGATCTCCTTTTGAATGGAGTAAAGCTTCGCTCGAAGTCCCACAAACTCTCGAATACACTCTCCATTCATCTCATCCTTCATTTTACCCAGAGCTTTTTTTATTGCATACACTGTGCAAAATAGGTGTTTCTGGATAGTTTGAAGTGTCAAATTGGTCTTTAATATCAAACATATTCACATACACATTTTCTGTTTTCAGTTCGTAGCAGAGTGAGTCTGTGTCTGTGAATAAGAGCTTTGTATTTTGTCTATATTTACTTCTAACATAATTATAATGAAAGTTATACATGATAACCTTACTCATATCTAAGATTGCAAAGCCTACATAGATAGGCTTATTCAAAAGTGGGCTTATTTTTCTCATGTGAACCCCAACTAACTCATTTGTGAAGATTGTATAAGCAATAAATGCTGGTGAAGCAATACGCGCCTATTTAGTCTTTTTTCATTATTTAGTAATTGAAAATTTACACGATGTCTTTGATTCTCCATCGACTTCCCGAATACTGCATTGTTCATGAGTTTGGAAAAGTCCTTTCCATATCTATTTACTGCATTTTTTCGTTGGGAAGTATTAAATCAATATATGGCTTCAACCAAGCGCTTTGATTGAAAGTTAAGACTGAGTAGCATTTGAAGCTTCATACTCAAGGAAATATACAGTTTTAAATTACGGTAGTGAACCACATAATTTTGTTTACTTTTTAGGTTGGGCATTAGTTTATCTGTTTTCCCACCGGTTTGAGAGTTCAGCTTGGATTGTATGTACTTAGAGAATTGGGATAACATCTCGGGAGTAGCTATGACTTTTTCAGGAGCAAGTGGATAGTCACTGTGCTCGTCATTAATTTCTTCCGGGTACTCTAGATCTACTTCTAATATATAGCCCACAGGGCTATCATCAACAACTGAAATTATATTGAGCTCTGCTATTTCAGTATTATTCAACTACCTAAATTTACTCTGAGGAAGGCAATCAGACATAACAGTCCCATATAAATGATTACAATCCCAGTACGTGATGTACTTCACCTCCTTTTCAGGGTTAAAATCCATAATATCAGGGTTGTTTGCTATAGAATATATATTTGAAATCATAGACACCCCAACACGTATCCCGTTTTCAATGAATAAATGCATTTCAATGTCAGTTAGTAGCTCCAAATCAATCTTGGTCATCTTTAAAATTGCCGCCCATGGTAGTCCAGAGCTTGTGCAATAATGTAGACAGTTTAATTTATAGTACTTAAAACAAAAAGAGCAAAAGTATTCGAAGACATCTGCTAAAAGTAGAACATCACTTAAAACGTATACATTTTGATAATCTTCCATAGTATTCATTTCAAAGTTTTACCACACAGTCTTAGCATGAGCATAGTCACTTTCTGAAATATTTTCTTGGTGCATCTGATTATAGAATGCGGATTTTGGTGGTAATTGACTATCTTTCAGTTTACTGTTGCAATCCATGTAGTCGTAAGATAACACACCTTTTCGTAGCAGAAGATCTACTTTATCAAAAGGGATATTTTCATGGAGTATTTTAAATTGAGTTTTCCCAACATGCAACAAATAATCAACCAATTTTTCAATAGATCTGCTCAAAAACTGGAACGAGTCAATAATTTGTAAATACCCAAGAATAGATGAAATATACTTCTCCATATTGTTTGGAATACATGATATTCTTCTGTCTGTAAACTTCCCAATTTTCTAAATGAAAATATGGGCGTGATAATTGTTTAAATGGTGTAATATGACAGGTATTCTCTTGGTATATTGAAACTGAATATTGCACTTACTACTATGAGATGCACCCCGATAAGCTCCACTGAGATGACAGTGGTCACGGACGTGGTCTTGACCCAACTCCTTCTCGCAGATACTAGCTGAAATATATAGCTAGCTGAAATAAATTCATTTTCTTGTTCAGGGGTAATGCGCATATGGACATTTTTCTTAGCCCCAATGATCATAGGTTATTTTTTTAATAAGTTTATGAATAAAGGTATCCACAACATTTTCACCACTATAGACAACAGGAAGTTCCTCACATCTACCTTCGGAATCGACTATTACATATGAAAATCCTGATGGCGTATGATTCGTCTTTTTGTAGTTGATGAGTGATTGGGGCTAGGTGCACACCCTGATATTTTAATATGAAAACACTCAAAATCTGGATAGATCACATACGAGAACTCTATCATATATTTTTATGTCGAAAATTACAATATTTAGTTCTTTTCCTCGGGCATCTGTATCTTATGAGCATCTAAATCAGAACACTGCTCACTATGCTCATCCCTGAGATTTTCTTTAGAAAATCTATGCAAGCAATATTTGCAATAGTATGATTCCCCATCGTTTCTGGTCAGTGAGCTTAGCAATCTGCTGTAGTTATTAATAAGAAAATAATGTCCCTCGTCCACATTTGAAATAAACAACAAATCCACGTGATTTTCACGACTAACCTTAGTTATCCTTAAAGGGAATATTTCCCCTTGGTAGCCATACACATTAATATATACATTATTTTGTTTTTCAAACTTAGCTATGTGCGGTATTTGCACAGGATATTCAATACCATCCATATTTAGTCTATCTTCCCGTGATATATACTTACTCACTCGATTAGCGTTCTTGTAAGCTGGGTATAGAAATGCTAGCACAGACCAAAGAAAACATTTACTGTCAGCATTTCTTATATTAATTAGGGCAAGTTTATTTCTCAACTCTTCTGGTAATGGACTATAGCTGGAAGCAACCAAAGAAATATATTTAGCTAGTTTAAGTTCTAAGTATTTCACGCGATCCTCAGACCAACCACTTCCCATGTTTTGGAAAGAAGATGCTTCAATCATGTAAATGCATGCATCCTCAATCTGTGATTTTAATTCATCAGGACTTAGAGTGACCATACACTTACTGCGAAAGTAAGGGGTGATTGTTTCCTCTCCCTCCCTTCCAACATGAGAGTACTCTACACAGGCAGATGTACACCATTTTAGACTACCCATTACACTAAGTTGTTGGGTAAGCGTTGCTTCCAACTTCCTTTTATTTTCATTTAGTAAAGACTAAAAATAGCGATTCTTTCGAGGGAGAGATCTGGATGATTTTGGCTGTACCATTCAAAGCTTCTGAAAATTTACAGGGGTCGTTATCTTCATCGATGTCGAGATTCTCAATAGTTTCCTGCTATTTTGGCTTTGAAACGTCGGCAACATTACCCATTGATGTTGATCCTGTTTCAGTACAGGTCTTTAGCCTGTGTCTTAATAGACTATCCCGCCGTGAAAATATTTTACTGCTATTATCACACTCGAACGACTTCACCTCCCGACTATGTGAGGAAACATGTCGCTGTAATCTGTCACTCCGACTAAAAACTTGTCCACATTCATCAAACTTTTTAATTCCACCCCCGTGTTGTAAACGTATATGACGTGTCAGGTTGGTAGGCTTGGTAAAAGATTTTTAACAGTCTTTACATAGGAAGACCATTTTAATCAAGTGCGTTGTATAAAAACAAATAAATACAATCTTAATAATAGAGTGTGTTGTATGAAAACAAATTTATAAAATCTTAATTATAGTTGACTTGACAATTATTCACCATCACTTTTTTCGATGTGGAAGACAAGATTCACAACAGAGCAAACAAAGAGGGTTTGACTAAACCTGCGAACACTGAAACAATAAGTTAAGGCCCTTATATAAAATTATAAACACTATTTGTCTGCGAGTAACAAGACATTTGTGTGCACAATTATTTCAGTTACAAATGGTATACCTAGAAATAAAATCAATAAATATGGAAAATAGTGTACGGGAAACATATGCGTCATTGTCTGAATCCATTAATATATCGCTATTTACGGATAAATTATTATGATAAACCTAACTTATATTCATTTATTAATAACTTTCATTCCGTGCCATCTAGGTAAGAAACTAGGTAGGTACTTATAATTTCTCAGTGTCTTGTATTAGTCCGTACATATAAGTATTAAAAATTGTACTACCACTACTCATACAATAATTTAATTACACTAATGGGGTAGGATAAGGAAAGTGTATGAGGGGTAAGTGTACCTGCATTTGTCTGGAGGGAGAGTTTGAAATAATGTAGGTAAAATACCCTCAGTTTAATAGGGCAGTGTTCGAATTCCAACATCCTACACGAACCATACAAGATGAGCTCCACGTTTATGCTTATATGTTCACCAATGTATATATAAGATTTTACTTAAAAAAAACACATTGGCAAAAAATATATATATATATATTTTATCAAAAATCACGATTAACTCATTACATTAATATTAATAGAAATAATATTCACCTGAAATTATGTTCTTCTTGTTTAAGGCCTTAGTTAAAAGAGAAAATATAGCAACCAATTATTATTCAAATATTTGACTACTACTCGAACGTCACTCGGCGAAGGTAGATTCAATCATGAATAGCTGTTTCTGTTTCACGTTCTAAATATAGTTTCGTTCAAGGCCGTAACCAGCCAATAATTTCAGGGGGGTTTCGTGGGAACATCCCCCAATTGCTGGAAGCTATAAAAAATTATAAATGATAAACAGTTCTAGAAGCTCTCTGAAGTGGGTTTTTTTTCATGATAAAATAACCCCCTAGCTGCCGAAGAATTGGAAAATTACTAAACATTAGATACTTTGTGAAGCCCTGTGAAGTGTATTTTATGGTAAAATAGCCCCCAAAAATGTAGAAGGCTAGGAAAATTTCTAAATATTTAACACCTCTAGAAGTTCTCTGAAGTGCTTTTTATTATAACACAGCCCCCTAATTTGTATTTGTATCTTAATTTTGATATTGTTTGAACCATAAATAAAGCCATATGTATTTTGTTCATAAAATTTCAGGGGGGGTTTGAACCCCCAACCGCCCCCCCCCCTCCTAGCTACGGCCTTGGTTTCCTTCAACCATGGACTCTTAGGGAGGAGAATATACAATAAGTTACACAAGTTGGTCATAAAAGTTGAGACAGGTTTAATTTCTTCCACAAGTAGGGTGATCTAAAATAATATGTTGGAAGATGTAGTTTCAACTTTGGAGTCAAGATGAAGAAATAAAAAGGAAATTATAATTCAAAATTATCTCAAGTTTGATATCAACATAATATTATAACGTTTACGACAACTGGCTAAAGATAAGTGTGTTCAAGCCATTATATGTTGGACGTTTGCAGTTATAACTCAAACACGGTGTTGAATGTAGGTCATATATTAAATTACAACTGTACGAAGACGAGTTATAACTTAAATTCCTAGTTTGTTCTTATTTTCAAGAATAGAAGACTCGAATTATATTTGACACGATTTAAATACGGGAAACTCTCAAAGTTAATAGCTACACTATTATGACCAGCCATTTTTGAGTAAATCAAATTTTCGAGCTTTGGCTCTTATCGCGGAGCTAACTAGGACAGTTCAGTGACTAATATTCCATCAGGTTTTTCAAGTAGAATTTTAACTGTACACATTACATTCATTCAAAACTTGTTAATACAATATGGCGGATATTTTGATTAAGACACAAAATTGATTAATAGTCACAATATTAAAATATCGAATTATTATATTAATTATTGAAGTACGACTTCACACTATTACAAAATAATTAAATTCAGTCCTGCTGATCACGCTGTTAGTTTAAATCTGTTTACACTGGGATTTTACAGCTAGAAAATCTACCAGACCTACTTTTACATACTCAAGAAAAAATTATTAACCCCCAAAATAATGTTTCCTGATCTGCCACTAATCAATGCTATTTTTATGGGAAAAAGTTACCCACCTTCCATGTGAAAACGAACAATTCGAGAGAAAGGGACCAAACTCCGCAGTGAGGAGGATCAATGATATAGCTCGAAAGAATTGTCAACCCCCAAAATAATATTTCCCGTTCCGTCACTGACTCCCTTTGACAATTCATAGTATTATTCGCATGGGAGCGAATAACCTACCTCAGTAGTAAGGAGGGTGCAAATGACCCAACTTCGTAATGTGGAGGATCAATGCTATTCTTATGGGAGAAAGTGATCCACCTAATTCAAGGAGGTGGATCAATGCTAATCCTTATGGGAGAAAGTGATCCACCTAATTCAAGGAGGTGGATCAATGTTAACCTTATGGGAGAAAGTGATCCACCTAATTCAAGGAAGTGGATCAATGCTATTCTTATGGGAGAAAGTGAGCTGAAACTGTCATTTCAACCACTACTCACGTCATTTGTGGAAGACTAGACTTTGTTTTTATACCCTTCACCTTAATCACAGAGCTACAAAAATGTACGTAAAATTTTGTTGAAAACGAAATAATAATACTTTTACCAAATGCTTTTAATGTATTCAACTTAAAATTACCTACATCGTCTGATATAAAAATGTTTTTACATACAGTACTAAAACTAACTATAACTATTAACTCTCAGGTTTTATAAATAAATATAATGTAATATATGCTCGACTTATGAAACGTGCGTGGGTATGGAAAGAGGGGGGGGAGTAAAACAAACTTATTGATCAGATACATGAAACTCCTACAATCTCCAGACTACTGGGAATGTGTGTGTTAAGAATTACATTGAGCTTTCCTGTTTGCCATAGCAACTTGACACAATATTACTTACACTAGTAGTTGGACAGTGATACTTGAAAACACATTACATAAACACTTCAATATTAATGCGGTAAAAGTATGAGGTTTGACATGAAATAAAATAAAATAATATTTTATATAATTTATTGGATCATTCATGGTTTTATTCACAGGTTAAACTACATCACCTTACCATGGAGCTCAAATAACTAAAGTTTTAAGGTAGCATGAATATACTTGAAATGCACGTTGAAAATAAATGGTACGGAATTCCACACGGACTTTCTCACTCCATTGTTTAAAAATGTAAATATCTACTCAAAACTACTAATAAATTTGAAACTAAATAATATATACTAACAAACCCGAGCAAAAACTGCATTATACTAATGTAAGATATTTTTTAATTCCCGGTTCTAAATTCTATAATTTTATTTTTAAAGAATTAAAGTTCTCATTTGNATTTTATTTTTAAAGAATTAAAGTTCTCATTTGTATATTTAAACAAAAAAAAAAAAAATCAATATTGGGTCCACAAGGGTCAACACTTCGTATTAAAATTTCGACTCCGGTTAAAATTTTCGACATTTTATTAGAGGTTGCACATATTATGGTTATCGAATTGCTATTAAATTCTTTATTTATAAATTTAGACCAATAAAAAAGGTAAATATTGACTATTGAGTATAAAATGATTGAGATAGATCATTGTTGTAAAAACATTTTCCCTAAGCGGTTAAAAGAAAAAGAAACTTTTTGAGAAACTTATTATTTACTTACTCTATGGCATTAGAGAATTATTACGTTAAAACTTAAGTATTATCTCTGTACAACTAAAGCTCATACAATTTTATTAATCTATTTGTCAATATCTCAGAAACTATGGGTTGTATAAAGATATAACCCGCCTCGGTGGCGTAGTTGGCTAACGCGCTTGTCGTGTTGAGCTCGACTGCTGAGAACGGGGAGATCGAGGTTCGAATCTCGGTCGGGTGAACTGGGGGAGGTTTTTCCTAAATGGTTTTCCACTCTCCCTCCACGCAAATGCGGGTTCACTTCCTCCAATTCAACCTTCCCAATTCCTAATCCATTAGAGTAGTTAGTACTTAAAGCGTATAACCCGAACGGGTAGTAAGACGCGATGCTAAATATTATTATTATTATTATTATAAAAATATATATATCAAATACAAGTTTTTTATTTTTTATAGTACTACCATTTTTCAATGATAAGTTATTTAGTATCTCAAATAGTTGTGTAAATACGGAAATTTCCACTACTGTAAAGTATCCTAAATTAATTTTCAAGGGGAAAATTAAAATAGCCATTTTAGCTATAATCTTAATTAATGCCAAGATACGAATTGTAATCAAAATGGTTACAGCCGATTTAGAATAGACTAATTTTATTTCTCTTTTCACCCTTTATTAAACTACTTCTAATTTTAGGGTTAAACAGACACACAGACAGACGGCATTGCAAAAACCACTTTTCATGCTTCGGGGGGTAATGAAACGCCCTCATCCATCAACATCTCGGGTTAGATTTTTTTACGGTTGCTTTATTGATAAATTATTGGTTTTATAAAAATATGTTTCAAATAAAAGATTTTTATTATAAATAGACCTACATATTTGCAATAGTAAGTAATTTCATATCTTAAAGCGTTATGGGGACGTGATACAAATTAGAATTTACACAATTGACCGGAGTACTTAAATTCATTTTGACAAAAAATTTAATGTAGCCATTTTATTTATAATATTGATCAATGTTTAGAAATGAAATTTAATCAAAATCATTATAGCTGATTTTGATAAAATCAATCTTTTCTCTTTTTGCCCTTAAGGAAACAACACTTAATTTTAGGGTTAGATATCCAATTCCAAAAACCCTTCGGGACAGCCCTATGAAAACCCTAGATACCAAGTTTTATCCCGAACGGTAAAATAGTTTAGGCTCTAGTCCGAGATACAGACAGACGGGAATGCAAAAAAACCTTTTTCGGATTCGGGCGATCATGAAACGTCAACATTTATTAAAATCTTGAATTTTTTTTTTTTTATTATCATAATACTTTCTATACCTGTGAGGTAACGAGAAAATGAACATCTTGTTGACAATTATTGAAAAACAAAAATCTTCATAATATAATTGATATTTAAGATATCCCTTCACAAATATTCCCAGTCCTATTTGGGATGCAGGGGTAACCGTTGACACATTAACTTTAAACTTTAATACAATTTTGATAATATTTA
Organism: Timema douglasi; assembly: GCA_901482245.1. Classification (NCBI taxonomy): domain Eukaryota; kingdom Metazoa; phylum Arthropoda; class Insecta; order Phasmatodea; family Timematidae; genus Timema; species Timema douglasi. Next base: position 57,145 of record CABEEJ010001059.1, on the reverse strand, counting down.
CGATAGTGTTAAAATTCACCAAGTGGCTTCATGACATCTTTAAAACAACCTCAAATATAAGAGAACCTTGATCAAAATTCGAATTGGGCCAGCTCACTTCCGCCAGGGACAACTAAAAGACGTTCCATAGTAAATTTGAAGAGGTGAGCTCCTACAAAAAAAACACTCCCAAAACTGTAGATTGAAACTGATGAAATTAAAATAGAGAAATAAGAAATAATAATGGAAAAGAGAAAATAAAACCGATATAATATAGTAACTTTTCATTTTAAATTGACAGAACATGAAATTCTAAGCTCGTGGTGTTTAAATGTCAACAAGATTCCGTCTCTCTTGTTTGGACCATATCTTCTCGCTCACATGCTAATTCTCCTGATTGTTACTAGGGGTGCCAGCTTGAACATAACAAAGACAATGGCCTCCGTATGCGAAACAATGTTTGTAAATAATGTCAATTTCAATAATAACTGAAAAGATTAATTAACCATTACTGTTAAGTGTTCAAAGTATATATATATATATATATATATTACCACCCATTCCTTATTTATATATTTCCATGTTTTCTTATATATGTAGAACGTTCGGATGCCGTGTTTGTTTCTATAAAATAAACGTTATTAAAATACTCCATTCGTGACTAGCCTTCCAAGCTCGATGTGCTCCTATGTGAATAATATGTACACTTAAAAATACTATAAAACTATAAAAATAACCAGAGGAAAGGTTTGTTATGTCTAATCAGTGGTCAAGTAGTCTAAATATAAAGCTCATTCAGTTGGCTTTACGGTCTCGTTGATGAAGAGTTTGAGGTTGAATCTTAGTCGGCTGTAACGAGGTTGTTTTTCCCTAAATGGGTTCCCAATATCCGTCCATGTAAATACAGACAAACTTTGTTTAACCTGAAAAGTAGCAATCTTACCTTGCTGGATTACACTATGGCCCTATCTTATAAGCTATACCCTAGTGGAAAAAGTAGGTTAAGCTTGTTACCTTTCAGGGTAAACAAAAGGTAAATGTTCTCTAAATTTATACCTTCATCATCCTTACCCTCTTAGTTTAGTTATTAGATGCATATAGCTTAAACGGTTAAGACGCTGCGAAATAAAATCAAATAAAAACTCTAAAAGTAAAGTTTTTTAAAATATTATATACATCTGTTGGCACCTTTCTAAATTATTTGAGCGTGAACCATATTTTGAAACGACAAACTGCAATATAAATATTGCTAGACAAATGAACGTCTTCAGTGAGTTCCAACGCTCTATAAAGCGGCCCCCTTAAATGTTAATACTTTATAACATTCTCTATAGCAAAGGATTGTAGTTTCAGATAAGTATTCACGCCTTCAATTTAGTTCCCTTTTGACAAGTTCAAACACTTCCACGAGCCATTGTTCACTCGGGAATCCATTAAAAAAAAAAAGTAAATTTCATACTGGGTTTACTATCCTACTACAAACAAATAGTCTGTTCTTAAATAACGTTGCATGAACTCCACGCAATGTATATTCAGTTTCTAACTAAAATGGCACATGGGTTTTTAAACAGATTTGCACTAGCCTTAGAACCTGATCTGTTTTCATTCTAGAGAGTGATTTATGACTTCTGCATGAAGGTTGGAAGGTGTGGCAGAATTAATGAGTTCGTGCTTGCTTTTCTGACAAGGCAAACAGATGACTGCTACAAAATACGATGGCTATGCGAGTTATTCACAAAATAATTATATTGTCATTTAAATGGCCAGTAACAAAAAATACTCTCCAAACGTGTTTTAATGGCATACTAAAATAGCAGTCGAACTTTTTTTGTTTTTAAAAATATTTTTACAAAACTAATTAGATTTTAGGACCCAATTTGTTGCACTTTGGCCATTTATAGTCGGTTTGACACAGTAACCATTAGTTTAAAACAATGATAGAGCTATATGTATGTATTCATGTGCCAATTTAATGTGTTTTGCAGCTGTCTCTTTTGAAAAAAAAACAGGAAGTTTTGAGTTTATGATATAAATAAATATTTGAAGAAACTTAGCTATTATATATTTTTTTCCTAAACAGGTTATCCTACTAAACAATTTGGGAAACTATATAATCTTATTACTTTAATTGATATTCTCGTTGCCCAATAGTTATGCAGGCCCAGAGCATACTAGATGAACCTCATTTGATTCTAGGTGAATCTTTAAGTGAATAATTATATTTTATAGGGCATAAGTTTTTTATATTTTATATTATTTTATTTGTATTTAAGTTTTTGCGCAGGGCTGGGAGGACAGGACTTTTAATAGAATAAGTTAACTCATGAGTATAAGTATACAGTCTAGGAGGTAGGTGGAGGGAGGAGGGTAAAGGGGGGTTAACATAAAACTATACACTCTTATTGTGCCAATAAGCTGCAAAGTAAATTTGAAGATATCGGCTTTTACGTAATTAAATTGTAGTTTAATCATCGCATATAACACGCAAGACAATATTTAGAATAATTATTCACAATCTCGTGTAGATCTAGGAACTATACAATTTATTGTTTTGTTTGTTGTTTTCTAATCTGCACGTTAACATTTTTCTAAACTTTTATATTTCTCCTCTGTAGTGAATTAATATGTGAATAAATAAATAATTATATAATATTAGTATAATTCAAAAACTGACTTTCCCGATACTTTTGTAATATTTACGCAATTTAAATATAGAACTGTATCGCATTAAGGGGAAAAGGAGCTCAACTTAAAACTATTGTTATACTATACACTCTACCATAACTCCTTGACACTTGAATAAAGCTTATGTGAGTAATAATAATAATAATAATATTTAGCACCGCGTCTTACTAACCGTTCGGGTTATACGCTTTAAGTACTAATTTCTCTAATGGATTAGGACTTGGGAAGGTTGAATTAGAGGAAGTGAACCCGCATTAGGTGGAGGGAGAGTGGAAAACCATTTAGGAAAAACCACCCCAGTTCACCCGACCAAGATTCGAACCTCGATCTCCCCGTCCTCAGCAGTCGAGCTCAACACGACAAGCTAAAGCTTATGTGTGATGGATGAAGAAGGTAAGGTTTAAAGCAAATGTATCCACATTTTGTAGACGTAGGAGACCCTTAAGCTAACCTTCCTCGGTGCATGCGGCTGGGATTTGAGACCCAATAGCCCTATCATTGTAAAATCAAACGAAAATGTACAATTACCAAGATATTTAAAAATGCACACATACACACAGTACACAACTTACAAACTGACTCATAGATAGGTCAAATGATAGGACAATTAGCTATTGCAGCTAGATAGGTACACCTATAAGACAACTTGTTAATACAGCTTGATAGATCAGCTAGATGACAACTTTCTATTTAAGCTAAATATGTCAAACTATAGGACACATTTTTAATACAGATAGATAGGTCAAACTATAGAATGACTTGCTATTACAGATAGGTTAAACTATAGGACAACACGGGCCATTTATTGATTTGTTTGTGAGTAACTTAAGCGCCGTAAATAGAGTTTATTAGCAACTGTTAACGTTTTTACTGATCTGTACTCATTGTTTATAGGTATAGGACATCGGTCTTTTTTCGTTACGATTCCCATATACAACTCGTTAAAAGTGCATACATTGTGATATAGTTCGTCTCTAAAGTTGATGATATTTCCTCTTTCGTCAACAAGTCATAACGATATAGATTCCATGACTCATTTTGTCACCGGAAGATAAATTATATTATTTAGTGTTCATACTATCTTATAGCCCGGAGGTACAGTCATTCCGAAATCGTGCAGGGTAGGACTTGGTTCTTTGCTGACGTAGGATCTACTAACAAGACTGCATTCAGCACGAATTACATCCTCATGTAGGATATTCACGATATTTGTCGATATGTGGGTTATATCACCAGGAAGAGCAACATGTTCGAAACCTACCAGAGATGAAAACGTGATTGGTTGAGTAAAGTCAATCAGCTTATTAAAAATGATGTAACTCTTTAAAGCGGTTGGATTGCCGATGATTGAGAATCTACCATCACTCGACGACTTCGCGTCTCTAGTGTAGATATAATCTTCCAGGACATAAGTACCCGAAGAAACAATGAACTCTTTTCCACCATAATATAATTTATTATTACATTCGACAATGTTCGGTATGGAATTGAACGTTGACAGATTAATCATACCAATAAACCATTATTTAAGACGATTCTCTTCTTCCAGCGAGATATTCAGAAAGTAGCTTTTCCTTGGATTCTAACTTTGACCTAACAGCTAAGTGTCATAGACATGTTTACTAGGATGAATCGTTATGACACGTACTTAAGGAAAGTTAGACAAAGTTGTCTACAAAATACGGTATCGTACTATTGATAACTTTTATGATTATAGATTATCGAAATTCTTCATATATTGTACGAATTCGAGTGGTGGTCTTAAATCACCAAAACTGTCACATTATTCCACACTTCCTCCTTGTTCTGTATACGCCACTCAATGTGTACCCTTACTGATATCCCCATCAAGATTGGTAATGGCACACTGGATTTTCCACGGTGATCCAGTAGGTAAAGCGTATCTCATGAAAACTCGTCTAAAGTACGGAATTCTATCTTTTTACCGTACTTTTAAATATATGTTTCAAGTAAGGGCTTATCTAAGTAGCGTTTCAATCAGTGTTTTTTTTTTGTACGGAAGAAGATACATAGCTTTTTCCATAGTAATAGGCTCAAGTGTATGATTTATGTGCCTGAGCCTCGCTCAATTGTTTCAAGTTTGCCTCGGCACTTTGCACAGCTATCGTGTTTCTTGAACACCTCCTGAAACAACTCCTAATATGGCTGGGGGAGTATAGGTAGGAACCCTTTCTTCTTATTATTCCTCTTTCATACCACGAGTGGTAGTAGTACGTCGTTTATTTATTCGTTGATGATGATAACGTACTTTTGTTAAACCACTACCCAACTTAACTTTAGCTTTCATCGCGTTCGATACAGCCCAAGCGGTGGCTTTCTCACCTAAATTTGAGTCGGGCGAATGCACTCTTTTCCAAGCTTTCTCTGTAAGTTCCCAATCTGTGGTATGACGATCAGCCAGATATTTTATTTTGAAGTAGGTGATATCGTGCTCTTTACAAGTTCGGTCCAACTCGTTAACACCATGATCCCCTCTTTTGAAACGTTTTGCCAAATAAGTACCTGGTTCACAGTATTGATATCCAGGTATATGTGCTTCAAATGGTACACTATTTATAATCTTATCCAGCAGTACACCTCCCTTTCTTCCCTTCGTGACACTTAATGATTGACATTTGTATATACATGTGCATTATATAGCCGTGCTTGTTGATATGCAGATAGTGAAACAGACAGATATTTTACCCGTAAGGGATACCGATCATAATGGGGGTAAGACCTTATCTCAGAGGTACAGTTTGAAGTTAACTGATACGACCCGTCGCACCATTTAAGGACCTTCAAATTGAGGGAAGTCAAATGCTTTGATAGTTTGATTTGGTGGTAAACTAGATGTCTTATCATGGTTTTTTATTTATGTACTTTGATTCAAACCCTATCTGGAAGAATACGAGATATTTCACACTTTCTTTAACTACGAAACCTGGTTATAAGTCCAAGAAGGCCGGTATATTATCCACTATGATTATAAACATGAAAAACTATAGCTGTTTGTTTGTTGGTGACCTGGCGGTCTAGAGGTAAGGTGTCAAACTTCTATGCTGGCGGCCGGGGTTCAATCCTCGGTCCCGGAACAGATTTATCTGATTACCAAACCCTCCTTTCACCTTCTGACAAGACATCTTGTGAATGTGGGGAATGCCAGGCCTCCACCGTGGTTCGGATTCCACGTTAAACTGTAGGTTCTTCATTTCACCTCACAATCACCCTACCATTACACATTAGCGTCAGTGCGTACAACCCGAAAGGGTAGTAAGACGCGGTGCTAATAATAATAATAATAATAATAATAATAATAATAATAATAATAATAATATAGCTGTTTGTTGAATCTAAAATCTATCAGAGGGATACCTTTCGAGGTGTCTGAGAGTGATTCCTCATCTTTTATGCTAGAGAGATTATCAACCTCATCACCAACGCTATACGTAAGAGTTAGGTCTAACATATATTTAGATACAATATTTGGTTCATTAATCAGATGAGACATTCATAGCTAACATCGTGTTAACGGAGGTTACAGAGGATATAATCAAATCTAGGAAGATTATTAAACAAAAGTACAAACGGCTAAGAGATGCATGACACGTGTTTTATATAGTGGCGAGTAAAACCTTTATACTGATTTTGGAACTGCTAAACAATATGGTGAATATGGCTGAGAAATAGGAGGAGGGAAAGAAGTCTCGCCCGAGAGATTTTAAACCAGACATTTATTGCATAGGTACTTATCTTCATACAGCTAAAGCACGCCGTAACCCTGTTACAACATCTAAAATAAAAAGAGATTGTTTGGCTTACCACTCCGGCCCCAGTTGACCTCGTCTTGGCAAGGCTCCACTCCACTAACACATTGCAGCACTGTCAACAGCGAACTAACTCGAGAGGCCATGGTTCACTTCTCACCATGAGGAGTGTGCTGTGCCCAAGAAAAAAAAGATGACGGACGATTTGCACGAACTGGATGTGCATCGTCGGCTGTGTTGGGTGCACTTTAAAAACGCATAGGCAATTTAAGTATGTTCTGGAAGGTTACTATCCCTTAACCCTTCCAACCTCCTTTGGTTCCGTGCCTTGAAAACACATGGCTTCTTTTGTCGAGTTTATAATGGCCTCGTTCTGTAATGCCAGCACACATTACACTGCGATCACTAGGTGAGAGACCTTGGTCCTAGAATAGGTTTACGTTTGTACATTCAAAATTCCGTTTGGCTGTAATAATTCAAGATTATCGTTCAGGATTTTATATTTAATGCTATCATTTATTAACTGTACCTGGTCTCTTTTAATTTGATTATAGACCATGGATAATCTATATATATTTTTACAGTTTGACCAAACCATTTAACTGAAGTCACTTTGTGGTCTTTTCAGAGAACCTTTTTATTTATTTAATGTTCATTCTGTTGCATCCGCTTCACGGATGGGCTTATACCTTGAAGTGCATTCATCTTAGGGTCCATTATTGATTGTGGCAGCGTTATAATTTAGTTCTGCCTATTTTGTACATTTAAAGACTAGACAACTTGTTATTTATTGGAAGATAATTTATTATTGTTACATATTTCGAAAGTGTATTCTAAGTTAGTTAAATGTGGGGCTGCGAGCCGGCGTAGTTGTTCTCTAATATGGGATTTAATATTTAACGTTAATACTGCCAGTTATGGCATATGTTTATAAATTAAATCCTTTTTGTTTATATTCTTTTATGCCCAATTACGGGTGGGGAGTTATATGATATTTGGAACTCATTGTTTACTGTTCAGGTGGTTTGAGAACCACCGGAGGTGGCGAGTAAATATCTTTTTGTCATGACTAGTACTTTGTTTTTGCTTTTGACTATCGATTATTATTATTATTATTATTATTATTATTATTAATAGCTTGAAATTTTTACGAAGTTCGATTTTACTATACAGATCGTATGACTTATTTTGAGTCACCATTTGAGAGCTTGGGAAGACGTCCAACATATTTCTTATATTATTGTTATATCTTAATTGTTGTTTACGGATTCGGTGCCTAACGCTATACAAGCCTCACTCTCTCATAGAGCTGTATTTGCTATTTTTCTTGAATAAAAATAAAACACTCTTGTGACAAACCTGACTGTTATTTATGAGTGATGATCAGGGTCAGGGGATACAAGAGAGAAGATGCGCCAATCTGCTCTCTTTGAGGGGAGTGGAGCATGCTTAAGGGTGTTAGAACCAAGAGTAGGGACCTCCCATCATTAATTTTTGGTATGATCGATCTTTGTACTAATTCATGTTTGTTTACTTTTAACTCCGTCTGTGACCATAGCGATCATTCCACCAGCTGACAAGACGACCTTTATCACGTCTAAGACTGAAGTGTATCTCCTGAACCGAGATCAGTTGGTGGCCGAGTTGACGTCCAGGAACGTCTCATATCCTCCCAATGCTACTGCGGATGAGCTCAGATATAAAATATGTGGGGATATTAGTGGGATTGGAGAGGCTATGGCTGACTTGGGTATGGATGAGGATTCGAGTGTGGATCCACCCACCCCTGTGCCGATCGTTAAACCCCCGCCCCCGGCATTTACTAAATGTCAGAGTAAGGACCTTTTAGATATCCTCAGTCGTATCCCTGTATTTGATGGTTATGATCATACCACCTTATTAACATTTTTGGTTGAGGTTAAAAAAGCGTATTGTTTGAAAGTATATATCAAAAATTAGTTTTTAACTCTCAGTTTATCTAAAACTTCAGGGGTTTTGACTCAGTTGTTTACTGTTCAGGCGGTTTGAGAACTGCCAGAGGTGACGAGTAAATATCTTTTTGTCATGACTAGTAGTTTGTTTTTGCTTTTGACTATCGATTATTAATATTATTATCTCGAAATTTTTACGAAGGTCAATTTTACTACAGATTGTATGACTTATTTTGAGTCACCAATTGATAGCTTGGGAAGACGTCCAACATATTTCTTATATTATTGTTATATCTTAATGGTTGTTTACGGATTCGGCGCCTAACGCTATACAAGCCTCACTCTCTCATAGAGCTGTATTTGTTATTTTTCATGAATAAAAATAAAACTTTCATGTGACCAACCTGGCTGTTATTTATGAGTGATGATCAGGGTATGGGGTGACAACGATTTGATCAAACCTATGGTGTACATTACGATAAAAACATGACCAAGTTCGGATACACATTTTCTCTTTGATTATAATGACGGAATTGTAAATCTATATAATATCGTAACTACTTACACGCAGGGATTTTTGAATGACTCTTCAGAAAAGAGTTTGTGAATTAAACCGAGGAGAATCTGAAGTTGTAATGGTATATTCTTGAGGAAACTAACGCACATTGAAACAGGAACGACCTTACAGCCGTTTCAAGGCAAGCACAGGATCAAAATATATATATGTATCATAAAACCTATGTTCCAGGATGAGCTTGAGGGAGAAGGTCTATATAAAAAGCAAGGAGAGTGAGGGATCGATTGTACTTATTGGAACGACCCGAACAAATTGGTCGAATAATTAAGACATTTGTGCGCATCGATTGTAGCATGTCATTCGGCACACGATAGTGAGGCTGTTTATATTATTGAAGAATTATATAGTGATTGCATAATCGTATATGTTAAGAGGATATTGCGTGTGAACTTTATCATTCTACAATACGTCATTTTGCCAAAAGACATTAGCGTGTGAGAACTGAACTAGATACTACGGGCTGATCTGATTGAGACGATACCTTACTCTTTATCAAATAATAAGTACCTTCTCACCGTCATTGACATGTATTTCAAACGGGCTGAGGTTGTACTCGTAAAGGCTAAGACGGGGAAGAACGTCATTGCAGCTATGACACACGTCCTTAGGCAAGCTAACGCAAAATGTTTACCCTTCGTACATCAACACCAGATATGTAATGGAAGCTAGTTTTATAACGTGTATTTCAAAGCTCTCCTGGCAAGAATGAAGCTCAATCATTATTCAGTATACAGCAACGTCAAGGCAAGTGTCACCAAACGATTAAATCATACATCCAAATAATAATGTGGACGAGACTCACGTCTAAAGGATCGTATAGATGGATCGATACGATCGATTCTTTACTCAACAAATAGAATCGAACAGTACACTCGACTATTTATTATGATACCGATAGATGTAACGGGCAATATTATGTTACGTAACGTCTATATGCATGCTAAAACGATCGCTCTACACCCAACAAGCTTAAAATCAAATGTATCATTCGTATAATTAAACATAAGGGTTAAGTCGTCGATATTAATCCTAGGACTTTTCTACTTAAAGATATGAGAGGTAAACCTATCACTGGAGGATTCTACAACAAGGAGCTTGGGAAGACATCAAACCTGGATGTGTAAATTATAGAGAAGATCATTAGACGAGCTGGAATTAGGGCCTGCGACAAATGGTTGGGTTTCTACTCATCACATAATTCGTGGATCGATGTGGCCAACATTATCTAGGGAGAGTAGGACAACTTATCTTACTGACCATATAAAGTTGCGCGCGGGTAGAGAAATGTATCGAATCCTAGATGTTCAGGCAATTGAGGTACTGTTTGAAGAATTTATTTGAAGTAGAACTTTGTGACGGTGGAGTGACTGAATTTATATAGAAGAGTGATCGCGGGTACAGCGAATCGTGTAACTGGTCATTCCACTGGCTGGGAAGTCATTATCACAAGCCAGGCCACTATATAGAGAAATGCACCCATAGCTGTCCCAACTCCAAACTGAAGAATGGGGGCAGCCCTGAAACCCTGCGCGTGCAGCACGTCAAGGTTACCGAGGAGGAATTTCTGGATGAAGAAAAGATGTGCAAGGGGTAGGACCTCTTCGAGAAGGAGTAAGACGAGGTCAAGTGCTTACGGGAGCTCGAGAAGAAAATGATTTTCTTCATTTTGAAGGGAGGTGGAAGAATAAGAAGATAAGAGTGATTCTTCTGGTAAACCCTACATTGTCGAGCTCGAACTTGTGGGGAGAGTGCTCCTGCTGGTAGGGTCGTCCGTACAGACGTCAGTTTAACGCCTCGAATCGAGAACTTACATAAACTACACATGTGCAGGAGAAAGAGTACTAATTAACATTAATCTAAAAAATATGCATGCAGTTAAAGAAGGTATAGCTTACTATTTATTTAACCTCGGTCCCAATCCTAAGATTTAAAGACTATACATGTTCTAGAAAGATAAACCTATACTTTTCTGTTTGTAAAGAAGGTATACTATTTATTTAATCTCAATTCTAATGTATACTTCACTATTTAGAGCAGGAGCTGGATGGAAAATGGAAACAGGCTTAATGTTAGAGCATAGTCTGGATAGAGAATGTAAGAGGGAATATAGAATGGAACTATGCTTAATTCAAGAGAGTATGACACGTATGAAGAAGGAGCACATTACAGGTCTGACGTCACGACGCCAGGCTTACTAGTACAGAGGCTTTCCGCTCTTGCGCTGGGCACCATCGCTATGACGACACGACACCACAGGCGGCGTTATGAGTGGACTAAAGGTGCATCCACCAATCAGAAAAAGGTGCTGTGCTTTTGTGAAAGTTGCCACATGATAAAAGTATAGGGTACCATTACATTTACAACAACCATTGCAATAATCAGAAGCTTCAGATCAGCGTTGGGGGGGAAAGAAGGGGGGGCGTTTTTGTGTACAGTAGCGGATTTAAAATGTTTGCGCCTCTAGGCACAATTATAATACACGCCCCCCTCCCCCCAAACCTTTCTGTCAAGGTCCAAGGTCTTTAGAAAGTTTTGAAGGAATGAGGTGTTGGGGAGAGGGGGTTCTAAAGTTAGTATTTGAGAAAAGATTTCTACGAAAGATAATCAGGCATGTACAGTACATGCCCTACATTAACTTGAGTTAACATTATGAAGAAGGGAAGACTGACGTCAGTTACAAGGCAATTGTAAAGTACAGTTATTTAAAAATAAATATTGTCGTTCTTACTTAAACTTTAATTATTTCGATAGTGTTAGTCAATAATATTTAAACGTAATTCTAACAACAAATAATTATATCCAAAATGTGCCGCTTCCTAAAGCCGCCGCCCCTAGGCCCGTTCCTAGTGGGCCTATACTGTAAATCCGCTTCTGGTTGTGTAGGGACTAAAAACTTTGACACATACAAATTAAGTTAAAAATTAATTGACTTTTTTAAATATGTGATATTGGTTTTGAGTTAAAATTAAAAATATAAATGATTTAAAGCTTAATTTACAAATTAAAAATCTTTGCGTGACCAAAAAATGTGGCTTAAATAATCTTGTGATAAACTGGTAAAACACACACAAACAAATTAATCTTTATTTTCAACTATAATCGTGTGTTCTTTCCCCTGCATCCTACTAACAGCTGAGTAGGAAGGAGGAAGATAGAATTTAGAGTAAATGTCTCGCATAAGCATGAAGGGAGATTGGTGAACCATTTAGGAAAACCAATCTCACTACATCAAGTGGAGATTCGGTAGAATATTAATATAAGGACAACTTATTCACCATGTTAAGCCAAACTAATTAACATTAAATTAATCCAAATTGAACCTATTATAGGCCAATAATGGTAAAAATTTGATAAAGTATATTCAATTTATGTTTATGTCTATGTGTAATAATAAAATTATACCTCACGGTTTCAAATTGAGTGATTTGGAAACTAATCAGTATTCTCTGAACCCTCATGACAGATGATCCGATTAATTATCTTCAAATATCTCATCACAAAACGATTAAAACGACATATTGTGTGTTTAGTTGACTAATAAGCACTATATCACCATTCAAAGTCAACATTTTAAACAAATAGCTATGTTTCAGAGTGTCAGTTGTGTTGTGGTTTTTTTTCACTTTGTCGAGTAATGTCATTTCTCAACACTTGACAAAGTGACCAAACACATTTACAAGGCGGATGAACACTGAACTCTTTTTAGTAGTTTTTCAAATCTCGGTACACACCAAAAATACCTCACCCACCCGAGAATTACTATCATTACCATCACTATTTCAAAAACAACAAAAACAAAAATTGGCTCATTAGCAACAGGTGATGAAATAAAATAGGTTACAGTGATTGGGATATAAAAAACTATTTGGTCAAAGCGGCAGCCATTAAGGAAGTTTTAGTGCTATTTTTTTATTAATTAACAAAAAAAGTCTTATCAATTTATTTCATAGGGAATTTATATCAGTATTTAAGTGATTAAGTAATCAGGAATGTTTTATTTTGTAACGCGTCTTACCACACATGACGTAATTATTCATAATACTTAAGGAAAAATCTTACTGACGGTGCTAGCCGTTATGATATGGGTTGGGTTCATGGTGGAAATAAACATTTGTCTACTTATAAGTTTTTAAGCTCATTCTTGTACGAAGAAAAAAAGTATAATTTTTAAGTTGGTTGAAACTGATATTTTATTAACCTTAACTAGTAAAAGTAAACAGGTATAAGAACAAATTTAGTGTAATTTTATCAAGTTTAACAGTTTTACTAATTTTTACTAATTGTTTGAAATATATTTTCTAATTTTATCTTTCAGCTATTGATAGCTACGGTAGTTAACGGATATAAGCACGTAAAACCCCTTTATCTTTTTTAGGTGGTGATAGCCTCTAAATAAAAGAACTGTCAATCATCTTACAGCCAATAATAGTGATTCTTAAAAGTAATAATAAAGTTGGTGGACAAACCAACAAAAGACAACATTAAAAATAGTATTTAAGCTTATGTGATATTATATTCTGCATCAAACTGTTCAACATACTGAAGTATGCCGATTAAAAAAAGTCACCTTCTGTAATAAATATAATATTGCTGTTATGCGTGTATATTAAAATATTGAAACTTGGAGATGTAATCTTTTAATGAACCTCATTAATATTTGGTAAAGTGCGTACTTGTTTAAAAGCATGAATTGAATAATAAGTAATATGTTTATTTTATTTAAAATAATTTGACATATAGCCATATGATGATAATTTAGGTAGTTTATTCATGGTGATATGCCAATGATATTATATAATAATTTAAATATGGACTTTATTTGGAAGACTTCCACAACACATTTTGTCTAGTTAAATCCATCCCCATTCCAATAAGTTATATTAAATTTCTAATATATGTGTCATGTCCTGTCATTAAACATAAACAAATTATTGTTATTTTTGCACTTAGTTTTATAAATCAAAACTCTGTTAGAGATATTGCAAATTATATATTGTTTTTGAGACCATACTACTTGTAATTTAACTTTTTTTAAAGTTGTAACGTATTTTAGATTGGATAAATTACAAATAAACAATCGCTATTAATTTTATATCTGTGTACAGCACGTTTTAATATCAGTTTGGGCTGTAGCATATTTACACTAATGGGGTAGGGATGAGTAAAGGTATAATTTTGAAGAAATATACTCACATTTGGGGAGAGAGAGAGGGAGAGAATGTAGTAAAAACTATTTGACCCACGATTCAGATCACTGTAATAGTAAAAACGTGGTTTCAACCGTGAAGATGGCGTCACACGATTCAACAAAGCGACTAAACTGTGCAATTAGAGTTTGTGCAAGAACAAATGAGGTACAATCCAAAACTAAGAGGAGCAATCCACAACAAGAGAAGAACACACAATTAAAACAATAAAAGTTTTCATTTCAAAGAGAAGATACCTTGAAATTACTCCCCCCTTCCTCTTTTCCACAACTATTGTAAACCAACAGTTGCGGCTCGTGTATAGGCACTGCGCAACTGCAGTACCCCCTATTTCCACTTGATATTATCGATAACATTTAATATAATGAGTCCTTTTTTCTTTAATTCTTTCTTTATTTTGGTAGTACAATATATATTCCTTAAGTTTAATGTCAGTTCTTCACTAGCCATCCCCCAGTTTATGACAAATAAAAAAAAAAACATTGTATGGAACTATGCGCTTCACAGTGACAACGACATGGTGTTTGATTGTTGTGCGCATGCACACATGGGGGAGGGTGGGGAGGAAGGCAGGACTGTCAGGTAGAAAGAGCACTGTTTCTATAGCAGTGCCGTCTCTGGTGTAATGGTGGAAGGAAGTTTTTTTTACTCAGTGTGTGTTGTGCTTAAAAACCGTGTACCATATTCTTGAATGTGTAGAAGAGTGTAGAATGATATTATTATTTTGCTTCCAGCTATTCGATTTTATTAATGTATTTTTTTTCGGTTCTTTTATTTGACAGAAAGACTAAATGTGCTTGCAGTACTTTCAATGGAGAAAAATTTCCTCAATTATCATCCAGATATCAAGGAGAAAATTATTGAACTTTTTGCGCTAATTAAAACAAGAAGAATGGATTTCATTTTTAAATGAATAGATCAAGCTTGAACTGTAACAATTTAAGTTAAAGTAAGGATAATTTTTTTTTTAAGATTCCATCAAGTTCCTGAATAAATTTTCTTTTTATACATGTTTTTTCCCTTATACACTATTTTAAAACAAAGGCTAAACTTTTTTGGAGCAGCACCCCCACTAACTTTAGCTACGAGCCGCCACTGTAAACCAATCAGAACAAACTAAACTTTTTGTGGAACAATCCGAAACAAATGAAGACCAACAGTTGCAACAACAACAAAATTGTTAGTTAAACGTAGAGAGTGGGAAGGTACTACCACAAAGTTGGCCCTCAATGAGTAGGCAAAGTGCCACAAGTTTCTTCATCACGTATATTAAAGAACCTATGAGAAATGAACAAAACGTTTAGTGGAGCAATCCAGAATTAACTATTGCAACCATAAAAAGACATTGGTATACATTTGGGAGGGCTGACGTGAGGTTAATTCTCCTTCCCTCATTCTCCCCCGTGTAAACATATATTTTGTGGGCCTATCAAAACAGAACAAATGAATCCATTTGAGGAACCAAAGAAAGGTGGTTTTCCTTAAACGGTTTCCTAATCGCCCTGGACGCAACTGTAGTTATACAACCTAAAAGCTTTACTTCCTTCATCTCTATTCCACTAAGAAGATTAGTTAATGCGTTTAACCTAAACGGGTTCTAAGATGCAGTGAAAAAATGTATTTAGTAGAGCTGTGAACTTCCTGATATCCGCTTCGGCGGCCACTTGGTCTAATGGACTACTCTTGCCGTAGACTAGACTCCGATGTCTGGGAGATTGAAGTTCGAATCTCGGTTGGACTGAGGGTGGTTTTTACTAAATAGTTTTCCTCTCTACCTCCACTCAAATGCGGGTACACTTCATATTAATATAGCCTTCCTAATCCCTATAACTATTAGCGTAGTTAGTACAAGTGCGTATAACCCAAACGGGTAGTAAGACGCGGTGCTAAAAATAATCCAGAGAAGGTTGTTTCTATGCCGACCCTACTATACTCTTCATATTATGTGGCCTGCCCCTTCCTCCCACGCTCATGAAGAGCGGCTACAACATGACGTACTGGCGCGATTGTGTTTGCATGTGTCAGTGTGTTGTGTGTTATTTCTCTCCTCTAGTGATGTATGGGTGTAGTGAACCTGACTCCATGAACAGGCCAATCCTCTATCCACCGTCACCTCTCTATTTCACCTGCAGGGATTACGTACCTTTCCCGTCACTTCGAGAATATTTTAGATCATAATATACAGATACAGGGTATGATGGATAAGAGGGGTTTTGGTTGGAAAAACTGTTTGGATTCAAACATATTTATTTACGGTCAACAATAGTAACTTTGTGTTATTTTATAGATATTGGTTATTTCGATCAGGATTGACAGCTGCAGATAGCACTACTTGATGTATGAATATGTAAAAAATGTTTTAGTAACTTTAATGGATAGCAGATACTGTTCTTCTTACCAAAATTAGCCTACATATTGTACCCATTCATATTTTTATTTATAGGTACATGTAACTTGTACCAATCTACATTCTAAGATTAATTAATATATCTAGCTGAAGGTGGAATGGAAGTAAACGCGACTCGTGGTTCGTATCTTTGCAGGGTTTTTTAAGACAAAATCCTATTTTGTTCAAAATAAATAAAATATTATTTCATTAGAAATATTTAGTTTAATTTTATAAACATGTCATGACCACTTACCAATGTTTGAAGGTTTGTTTTTATTTACATAGCTCGAGTGGACTCACGTGCTAAAAAGTGCTAGCTTATCGTATATGACGTAATGAGCTAGAAAGTTTAAAATATAATGCTGACTATTCATAACAATATTTGAACTAGTAGGCCAGGAAACGGGACATAGCGGGCTATAAAAGCCCTTTATTTTTTGACATCGGGGCTGTCACAATTCCATCGATATCGCAGGCAGTTACGCTGACCGACGCCGTACCATATCAGACTACATCTTCAGGGCATCAGTATCACTTGTACTTAGAGGAAATTCGTCGAGCCTAGGGTCCCGAGATCACGTTATCACGTACAGTAGCATCGATCTAAGGATTCATAAGTTAAGCCAGTCCTTCCACGAGCGCGGGCATCCAGTCTCTTTATTTATTTCTGTCATCTAAACATCACATTTTGTGTTTTAATTTAGTAATTTCTATTAAACTAAAATAACGTAATCCTGCGTATTATTTTGAACCCACACAATTACCTTGCCTGCTAACTTACCCCTCCCGCAAGCTAGCCTGACAGATCAAACCCATGGGGGGTAGGTCACGACAAAAATAATTATCTTAACAGCTATTTGGATATTTGTCATAAGCATCGCGGCATTCGACTAGAATTTTTCCTTTTAAATGAAGAGAAAATGTATTGGTTAAATTACACGAAGAATATTGCATATCGTCAAGAACTGTTATCATTTTTAGGCGTAGGAAATTAAATTAAAATAATGGATTGTTGGAGCGATCGCTGGAGATTATTGCACTAAAATGTATTCTAAGCCAATTAAAGTTTTATTTCTTAAAGGCTATCAACTTTACATATGTCGGTGTTTAATTTGAATTAAAACGTATTTTTCTCCTTTCACGTCACGACGAGAGCATTAAAACGAACTCTCTCACAGTTTTCTATTTATTTATAGCATCAAGTCACTCGAGTCAAAATTGAGCTGTTACACTTTTTAACAAAAGGTAAATATTTTATTTACCAATATACAACTGTACACAAATCATTGTTTCCATGGTGATGTAAACAAAGAATGATTGTATAGATGAACTACTGCCCACACAGAAGGAAAATGTATAAAGTTCGCAAGGAAAATTGGGTTTTATTTTTAGGCTAATATTTTCACTGGTATTCTAAGCCTTTAAAATGAGTGTTCGTTTGTCAAAATTGGTTAAACCCTTTTATCTTAGCTTCAATTACCTTAACTGGGCTTATTAAATATAAAATATACAGAGAGAAACATAATGAGTATGTGAAAGGGAAAGGATGGTAAATAGTGGGTATGAGTGAAATTATGTGATAAAGAGTGTTTGTGAGAGAAATTGTGAGAAAAAAAACGGGGTACAACAAACATTTTTTTTTCTTTTAGCAACGAATCCTACTACCCGTTTGGCTTGAACGCCTATGTACAAAGTACGCTGATGGTTTTAAGGATTAGAAAGTTTATATATTTATAGAAAGTTTATCCACATTTCAGTCGAGAAAGAGTTTAAAACCATTTTGGAAACACCACCCTTAGTACACCCGACCGAGATTCTAACCTCTATCCCCCCGTCATCGGCAGTCTAGTCTTCTGCGAGAGAAGAGCCTTAGACCATGCAGCCACCAAAGGGGACCACAAAACTTTACTTTGAAATACTATCCACTTAAAATCAAGTGGTAAGATGAAAATATAATCGAACTTAATTTTGGAGTGAAATATTATTTGATAAAATAAACATCAATACCCATACTTAGATCATAAGGTAGCCGGGATAAATGAAATATTACTTTGAAATACTATCAACCTACACTCAAAATTAAGTGGTAGTTGGAAACTTAACTTCACTTACTGGTATTGTGATGCTGTTCGAAAAAATGAACACCAAAAACCATATTTAAACAATTAAAATGGCTATTTAAACACATTTCAGGATTATTTTATCGTCGACCTCAGTGGTCTTAGGGCAAAGTGTTCACCTCAGAACTCGATGTTCGTAGGATCAAACCCAGCCTTGGTCGACGGATGTTTCTTGAGCGATAAAAATACGGAGCACAACTTCTTTCGGAGGGGGAGTAAAGTCTTTGTTCCAATGTCGATTGTGGTATGTAATATAACCCTGGAAGGTATGAGAAAAAACCTTTACTGGCAAAATCGGTAGACTCTTTCCCTCTCGCTCATAGAAATTCTCATGTGCTGAAATAATCAGTCGGTTCAGAGCGTGCTCATTAAATACCTCAAATGAATAACAAATAAAATAATGTTATCAATTTTTTAAACTAAAATATATGTAAGCATAATTGTATCGTTTTTAATTTACAATTCATGAGAGAAACAAAACGTAAGAAAATATTTTCACCAAATTGACTATTTAACCTTTTAATTGGCGAAGTATTGTTGATTTAAATACGAATTCATGATAACAACATTCCAAGAACAATACGTATTTCTTCAGTTTAGGAAATTAATTCTTTAATCAAAGAGTGTAGGTAAGAGGTATGATAGGATCCACTATTATAACAGCCGTTTTGTGATCAGAGATAAATATCCAAGAATAATAGGAAGTAAAATTATCAATTGAAACAAAGTTATACATTTCTAATCTAATATAATTGGTTTGTTTAGTTTGTATTAATTTTTCCCCATAATTTCTATGTGTTGCACTGTACAACTTAAGTAAGAATGGTTATTAATTTTAGCCAAAGAGAAATATTTTATTTACAGACTAAGTTATTACTTTGAACCAAAGAGAAATATTTTATTTACAAGCATACAAACATTCACAAATCAGGGTTTCCATACATGGTCATGTAAGTAAAGAATGGAAAGCTGAAATTTCGCTTAAAAAATAGGGTTTTCATTGAAAATAATCTATTTTTGGCTACATTCTGAGCCCTTAACCTAAAAATGAGTGGTCGTTTGACAAAATTGGTTCTGTCATTTTCACGCAATTTCAATTACTGGAAAAGTTTTTATCAAATTATCTATAAGAACAAAGGTAAATATTTAAATAAAAAGAAAAGGAAGGATAAAGTTCAACAATGCAAAAGAGTGTTTTATATATTTAACAAAATATCGTCGGTTTCTTTGATAAATATACAAATAATTCCCGTAATCTTTATATTTGTTGCACCATAGCCACTAAAGTTAGAGATTAGTTGGTATTATTTGTAGTCAGAAAAAAATATCATAGCGTATTTATGGATATGAAAGGTTGGTTAAAGCTTTTTGGGCTTACATAAAAGTGTCTTCAAACAGCGGAATGACTATATAAATGTGTGGGCGCAGTGAGGACGAAACCAGAACCTACTCGTCGTCAACTTACGGGCATACAGTGTGCCACGAGATGATGGATGTTGAAACTTACGGGCATACAGGTGCCACGATATGACGACTACTGTGCTGTCAAGTTACGAGACATACAGAGTGCCACGAGATTACTGTTGGGTAATTTTATCGGAAGTTTCTCGACGTCACCCTCCACCTTGGTCAAGGGACTTGAGAGAAGAATGATTTTGTTATTGTTTGTCCTACTATCATTTTTACAGGCATGATCTATCCCCCTGGTCTGGGACAATACTTTTAGTGAAATACAACTTGTTCTACGAGAGACCAGTTGAATGACCCGACCTTGATTCGAAATATATATTCCATGAATATATATTTTTTAAGGAACAACTCACTTTAAAATGTTGATTATGACCAAATCCGGGTTCTATTTTCTGTGGAATCTAAAACGGATTTGAAATTTGTGTTTTTAATTCCGTCCTGATACTCTGATAATTTAATCCCAGATACTAGGAAGTAGAGACTGATGTGTAACGTTTAGTACTATGATTATTATTATTATTATTATTAGCACCACGTCTTACTACCCGTTCGGGTTATACGCACTTACGTTAATGTGCAATGGTAGGGTGATTGTGAGATGAAATGAAGGACCTACAGTTTAATGTGGAATCCGAACCAAGGTGGAGGCCTGGCATTCCTCACATTCACAAGATGTCTTGTCAGAGGTGAAGAAAGGGTTTAGTAATCAGATAAATATTTACCGGGACCAAGGTTTGAACCCCGGCCGCCAGCATAGAACCGTTTAGTACTAATTGTGATGTTCAGGGTTAAGTTTTTAAAGTCCAGTGATTATAAAATGCACATGCAAATGCTAAATGCACCAGAATGTTGCTAATCTCGTAACTTCAACGCGTAAATAAAAATACAGTTACGGTCATTTATACCACGTTTAAAGTATGAGCTCTCCCTCCCCTCACTAGAACGGATTGAACAGGAGTAGTTTGAGTTTCTAGGCTCTTATCCTATTAATAATTTACCTGTACAGCTTGAGCTCCTATCTTACTATTCCTCCCAATACAAGAATGACCAATCCACTTCGACTGCCTCATGGTCTAAGGCGTCATTCTATACTGACAATGAAGGAGAGATCGAGGTTATATCCAAGTCGGGTGTACTGGGGGTGGTTTTCCACTCTCCTTTCAACCAAATCGGGTACACTTCCTCTAATTTCAACCTTCTTTATCATTAACACATCAGAGTAATTAGTACGTAGTCGTATAGCTCAATCGGGTAGTAAGCCACGGTGATAAAAAAAAACCTACTTAGGAAAAACGCAATAATTGTAGGTACGAGGACTAAATGTCAGCCCCACCTAGTTTAGTTTACAGGTGACGCAGAGGTCAAGGCTTTAATCCCGGACGAGTGCACTCAGGATGTTGTTTCCTCAATTGTTTTATATTCTACCTCCACGTCGATGCAAGTACGTTTCCTCCCAATTCTAAATTTCTTGTTCCAACCTCATAAAATAATTAAATGTCGATAGGCCAAATGGGAAAATATATTTTTTCTATTAATCCTTGTTTCTTATTTTAAATTGACATGATTCCACAATCATTTTTTTATTCATACATTTTCATAAATATTTTTGCATGCCATTTTTATGGGGATAAATTTGGTCGTAAACGATTTACAAAATAAACACAATCCCTATTTTACAAATGAAAATTTGACACTGTTCGACAATTAATTACATTATTTTAGAATGTGCTACTATTGTTTCATTACAGTACTCGAAAAACCCACCTATTAAAAGATATATACGTTTGACTGTTGGTGTGGTAAAACCATTCTTTATTTTCCTCTTGTGATGTATAGGCAACAGCAACAGTACATTCAAATATGTCTTAAGTGAAAAACTGTAACTGAATTTATTGTATTGTTAAATCAAGGTTTATATTTAATAAACATAAAGAATTATAGTCTTAATCAACCCAAAGAATTTTATTGATTTATTACCCGTCTCAATATCGTCGAACGAGATGACTCGTTATATTCCTCCTATCTCGTCCATTTTAGTTCAGTGGATGATACCGTCACTACTTGACCACTTTGTGTGACTTGGAGACCTCGGCTAAGGCCGATCAAGTGACCTACGTGAACCGGTTCCTCGCAAATAAACAGCTACACCTTAATGGGGTTTCCACGCATGTTGGCAAGGTTTAATGAGGGATATTTAAAACGAGTAAATCGAGTGTTTTGGCGTCAAACACACCATGAACTTCACAACAAAATATTTAAATGAGATAAAGTGTTTTGTAACACCTAGTTCTTAACGTTTGTAACGGATTTTGATAGGGAATATTTTAGTAACTTCGATGCCTTTAAGGTATTAGAAATATGTTCATTTTTTTTCTAAAAGGATTTCCATTTTATTGTTTATGAATCGAGTCCGGACATCCCCATATTTACACTGATGAATTAGGGATAACCCGCCTCGGTGACGTAGTTAGCTAACGTGCTAGTTTTGTGTTAAGCTAGACTGCCGAGGACGGGGAGATCGAGGTTATAATCTCGGTCGGGTGAACTGAGGTGTATTTTTTAAATGTTTTTCCACTGTACTTCCCCGCAAATGCGAGTTCACTAGCTCCCCCAATTCCCAATTCTTAATCCATCAGAGTAATTAATACTTATGCGTAAAACCCAAACGGGTGATAGGACGTGGTGTTAAATTTAAAAAAGTAAGGATAGGGGAGGTAAAATTTAAAAGCAAAAATGTACCCACATTTGCATAAAGGTAGAGTGAGCACATTCGAAAAAAACAACTCAAATTTTAACCGAATCAAGACATGAACTCCGACCTCCGTGCAACCAGCAACAAGGGTGACACCTTTTGTCTACGTGCTCACCGGTTCGTGTGATTTCCATTGTTGTCGACGCTTCTTATTACCCATCCGGGCTATCATCATTTAACTATGACAGTAGAATATGGATGAGTAAGGTAGAATTTAAAGTAAATGAGCCCGCATTTACAAGGAAGGAGAGTAGGAAACAATATAGGAAAAACCAGCCTCAGGGCACCCAGTTGAAATTCGAACATGGATATCCCAGTCACCATCAAACAGGACTAGGTGAACCTAACATTTACTCTACGTATGGTATGAAATTCTTTGGTGTTTAGAACTGTATTATTTAACTTTGATGTGGAAATAATTGTAGCCATTACGCCACACTATATTTCAAGGAGGAAAAGGAGGAAGTATAAAACAGGTGTTAGAATCAGCGTGCACTAGAAGGGACACAAGGAGTGAGGGGGGGGGGGG
>CABEEJ010001059.1:0-33715 GCA_901482245.1 Timema douglasi | reverse complement strand
AAAACAAAATATTTTTCATGGACATTTGAATTTTTGCGTCCCCTTTAAAGACATGATTGTTTATCATCAGCACACGATTCAATCTAAGGAAGAAACAACAAGGTAAGAATTATCCACTTAGGTCAAATCAAAATCATAGTTGATGTGATGAATGATTTATGAGTAATTGTATTTCACAATTTTTTTAAATAGGCTCACATATAATAAATAATTCATAGCTATAAAGAGTAATAACGTATATTTTAACGCCGATCTTTGAGCTGCTTTGAAAATACATTGTGATTAGTACTTTCCCAACAAATGTTAAGCATTTTGGATACACCCAACATTTTCTGACATCGCGAGCTACACAATATGATAAATGTTTTTATTTAGACATTAAGTGAAGGTATCATTTTAATCAGCATGAAAAGCTAAATATATGTTACATTACTTTGGAAGTGTTAGTAATCAAAATAAATACAACTTTTCCAAATATTTAAAATAATCGTGAAATACATGACCTGGATTTTTTCACAATTACAAGGTAGGGAATTTTGATCTAAGACACTGGGATTCAAAATCTCGACTAAATTAACTAGTTTTGTTTACTTTCATCCTCCCTCCTCTCCCCTGGCCAATGCCACAAACATTGTAGTTTATTCATCATCCTCACTCAAGATGGTTTCTGGTGCATTTCCATCAAATTACTCCTTTCAATCCTGTGATCTTGAGCAACTATTTAACTGAAAAAAGTAATAAAGCTAGTTTATCCACAGTTTTTTGTTTGGACTAGTCTTTCTTTAAACTTTAATGCTGTCAATACTTTAAGATAATCAACCGAAACGAAACGTCATTAATAAATCTTTAAAAATAAACTTAGGAACAAAAACACACAGTTTAAATTAGCAATGTATATAGGGCTACCATATTGTAGGAAATATAATCCAGGGCACTTTATGAATATATATTTAAACATGGGTCTTAAATATTACTGTTAAGAAAGCCTACGACTTGTAAGTTATACACCAACATGACAAACAACAGTTGGTATAAAGAAATAAAAGAAGATCATAGAGCAAGGAATTCAATAATCAAAATTCTCAAAATATGAAGAAAGGAATAAATTAAGGAATTAAAAAACTAAAATAAATGTAGCAAACTTCAGACAAACAAGGAAAGTTAATAATTAGTAATGACTGAACACGTAGGCACCGTTATGCTGGATAAGCGACACACATTGAAATCAGTACGGACAACTTACACAATCGAAGGCGCCCCTGACAAGAGATATCAAAACCGGACGTCTTGTAACACTAATTACTATATGATTAAACCTTAAAAAGGTTTATTTATTTATTTAATGTGCGTTTCGAACATAAAAAGATATATAATATAATATTGTACTGACACATTAACAATACAAGTACTTGCAAACAAAGCAGGGATTTTCCAACATACCAATCCTGAAGGAATCTCCAAGAATAACTTATTTTGTTTTTTTATAAACATTTATAATTATTAACTTTAAGGATCAAAATAAAATAACACATTTAAGTTACACATAAATAGTGATGCACAAACTCCTCGAGGCTTTCTAAAATTAGCATCGACAGTTTTAGAGAATTAAAGTATATAATAGGCACCCTTTCGGGCTAGTAATTAGTTATTCTATTAGGGTGAGATGGGAAAATAAAGTAAAAGCTTTCCACATATTCCATATAGACATAGAACCACCATGAGCCTAGGGTCGGATTTACGACTCTGCCACCCACTTTTCTTACCTTAATTTCTAATGTTTAAATCCCCGTTTCCCCCACTACCACCCCTCACACACTGACACATGTTTACCATATAGGCCTAAGCAAGTGCTATCTGTGGAATGACATATAAAAAGTGATAACGTTATTTTATTATTTACTAAAGTGAGGTTTTTAAAGTAGTAATAACCTAAACAAAGACTTAAAAAATTTAAATATATACTCTTACACTATCACAACACATAAATTCAAATATTATATAATTTAAAATTATAAAGTTTGCATTAGTAGACTATATAGATCATGATACTACAGATAAAATATTAGCATTTACACAATAATTATCTATCGTCTTGATTTCTGCTGGGTGAACTGGTCAATAATGCCAGAAAAATCCCTTTTATCCAATAAATTACCTTCAATTAAGACGATTGTCAGTGAATTAAGGCGATACTCTGTCATGTTGGTACGCAGCCAAAACAAACCCCAACAATGACATACACGATGAAGCCATAAAATTAGTTTAACTAGAAGAAAAATATGTTACTTTTATTCAAAATTTGCCGCCCCTAAAATCTGCCGCCGTAGGTACGTGCCTACAAGCCTATGCATAAATCCACCCCTACATGAACCAAATGTTAATTGAACATTATATAATATACAGGCAAGGGAGGAAAAACCGTAGATAAATTAGACATTAAAATCGAAAAGGAAATAATCCATACATAAATGATTCAAATTATGCACTATTTTTAGAAGAAAGATGAAAGAATGCGCGAATCATTGGTAAAGAAGTGGTCCGAAACAAAAACTAAGCATGAGAAGAGCTTGTGTTTTCTTAATAAACTTAATGGGTACCTGCATAGTAAATATTTATTCATCAGGAGCGCTCGTATTTTTCCTTCCTGGAAAACGTACTTCTGAAAAAAGTAAAAATTTCAAACCATTTTCGCTTGTTCACTCTTTCTCAAAAATATGACTTTTTAGAAGAATAGGCCACATACTTTGGCCTGCATACTAGTGCTATCTAGTGTGTAGCTAGTGAAATAATCTTGCAGCCTCAATGGTTCTTATAAGTTTATGTTAATTTGTTAGCGTCGTGTACACATAGTCTAGCAGCAAACAGCATATTTTAGAGTAGCCCAAAAACGAGGTATGAAGTTTTTTTCATTTCTGAATATGGTCAAGTATATGTTCAGCTTCAAGAAACTAGATGACTACATTCTGTCACCTTTAAGCACCTTCAAGCATCTTCAATATGACGGCCAAGATGGCCGCCAAAAATTAAGAAGTTTTAAAATGGTCTTTTCATTCAAGCTTAGTATTAAATATTATGTAATTTTGAATGTAAAGTAAGGCTAAAAAGGAAACATTTATCCAAGATTGCCACAAAGATTAATTTCAGAATGGCTGAACACTTTTTGTCAGATGTAGAGTAGATGGGACTATGCATACATTAGGGTATTGATGTAAAAACAAAAATGTATTTATTTATATATATAAACTTTTAATATAGGCTGTAATGACTCTGTTCTAGGCACCTCTCATTTATTTGAAAAGTCATGGATGAAGTATCTTTTTCTTTAAAAAACAGTATTTAAATTTTCCTTTTAATACTTCATCCATGGATGAGTAGGCAAATTTGAACGATTTTATATTCAGTACAAGATTCTAAATTAAAGTTTTATCTTTATTAATAATATCACTTTAATTAATTATTATTTATTTTACTGAGTTTAAAGCCCATAAGGCATTTTCAGAAGTAAATTCAAATATATCACGTATTAAACCTTTCTTTGTTTAAAGATTTCTTCCTTTCCATTAAAAAGTGGGCTAAGTAGTTGATCACCTTTTAGCTCAAGCAGTAATAGGACAATCAAAAAGAAACTGGCCTTCACAACATCAGACTACCAAAAGCTCTGTTATTGGTTGGTTTAACACTAAAGACAAGGGTTCCAAGAAGCAAGGGATAGGTCATATAAAATGGGCTGAAGCAGCTTCTGCGTGGCTTTGGCTCTCCGCGTCGATTGGTTAAACAAGTAAGATCTGTGTCAGTGCAATGTAAAATTTTCAATTACAAAAGTTTGATTTCATCTCAATAAATAGTGCACTCATGTTGAACTCAGATAGCGTGGGAACTTATTAAACCAATTCCCTACAAAACTCTACTGGATGAGGTATAACATAATCATTATTATCATCCGGCTGTGTGCTAACTGCGCAGTACAATAATCAGTAATCAGCACCCCAAGATGGTCAAATATGGCATATCGCCATAATTGACTCTCTAACTGTGGAGCGTAGTAACAAGAACACCACAAGGTTTTCATTTAATAATGAAACATTATAATAGTAACGACAACTGTAAAAACAATCTGTAATAGTAAAAGTTCAATTATTGAAACTTCTGTGAAAAAAACACAACTTTTCAATAAAACACAAATCATAATGGTAGCTCTAGTGATATTTAACAAATTATTATAATAGTAAAAAAATAAACTATTTAACGTTTTTGACAAAGTTGCTTTTTGATAAAGTCATATTTGAAAAGATACATTCAATTCTCTTCATTACCAACATCAAACACAGCACTTTCATCAGAAATTAAGCTATGAACAAATTATTCGTCTTCAACACGTGTCAGGTCACTGTAATTACAATACTGATGCATGAGCAAAAATGTGGTCAAGGTAGACCAGCATTCCTGCAGCTACATAGATGTTTGTTGCATGGCAAAAGGATCTTACAGGAACATTTAATTAACTTGAGGATCTTAGGTGGTGCAACTTGAGTATTTTCTGGTGAAGTTGTGGGTAGAAGATATTTTGATTCTTCATCCTTGTAGAAGCCATAAGGGAGGGAATCAAAATATGGGGGTTATATACCATTGTTATTATCCAAATGCTTGTTTGTGAGCGAGCACGTTTGGTGTTCTCCTCAAAAGCGGCATTTGTTGGCGGTAGTGAACACAATACAGGTAGTTGTAATCTTCCACCTCCAATTTTCTCTGTTCACAGTTCGACACAGGCCTCTGAAGTTGTGTTGTGTTAGATGTCCCGTAGCCTGCAGCCATGAACTTAAGAGTCTTGCTGTATGACATTAGACAGATATCCATCCAGGGCTAAGGAGTGTACGCATTGTAAGTCTTTTATGTCTTAGTGTTTCCCAATGTCATATCACATGGCTGTTTAATCCCATCCAGTGATTGCATGATCAGCTAAGATGACAGGTATGAGGTCTTTAAGCTTCAAAGAAGATGCTCCAATGTCAATTATTGAACGGCATGTACTGGTAATTCCATAAGAATAGATGCGGATATTTTTGTATTATTATTATTATTATTATTATTATTATTATTATTATTATTATTATTATTATTATTATTAGCACCGCGTCTTACTACCCGTTCGTTTTGTACGCACTTACGCTAATGTGTAATGGTAGGGTGATTGTGAGATGAAATGGAGGACCTACAGTTTAACGTGGAATCCAAACCACTGTGGAGGCCTGGCATTCCCCACATTCACAAGAGGTCTTGTCAGAGGTGAAGGAAGAGTTTGGTAATCAGATAAATCTGTGCCAGGACCGAGGATTGAACCCCGGCCACCAGCACAGAAGTCTGACACCTTACCCCTAGACCGCCAGGTCACCCATGATATGTTTGCAAGGTGGTAGAAGTGTAGAAGGAGAATGAAATAGTATGTTGTATTTGATATGATGACAACCTGTTTGTTATCATCTGCAATCATTATTACTTGTTGAACCAGAATCTTATCGGTTTCTTGTTGAGTATTTCTTAGATTTGGTCTTCGTGTTTACTATCTACATAAAATTTCATTCAGTTATTTTTCTTGACTGGTTAGAAGTAGTTTTTCTTTGTTAGTGGAGTATTTGTTTAGCGATTTATCGTCAACAATGCTACTTATAATAAGTTCAGTCAACTGCATTTCAATTTGAACTCATAATATTCTTCCGAGAAAGCAGTTATGTTGTAGTGTGAGCCTGTTAACTATGGTTTGTCTTGCAGCTCTGGTTGGTCTAGTAAAATATTTAGTACTATACTCCATATACCGGTCAAAAAACAAAGTGCAAATTACTACGGTCCAAGTGTTTGCTTACAGTTGTTTTCACTTCTCTTATGTAGTCCTCTACAATTCCCTTTTCTAGCCATTTCACGAACACGCACATTGATACAATCATTCCCATTGATTCCAATCACCCCTCTATCCACAAAAGAGCTGCTTTCAATAGCTTGATATATAGATTACTCCATATACCTCTAAACAAAGAGAATTATAAGAACGAACTAAACATTATCAAACAATTAGCCTTATCCAATGGCTACTCCCATTCTTTTGTATACCGTATCCTTCAAAAACAAAAAACACAATTAAACAACAAAATCACTCTAATCAACCCCAATAACATTCCTAATAACCAATTCAAATGGATTAATTTCAATTATACTGGGAACGAAATCAACAGCATCACCAACATCTTCAAAAAAACAACTTAAAATTGCTTTCAGCACTAATAACAATATTAAAAAATATATAAATAATTATAATCTTAATAAAACCAATCAATACCAACAAAGTGGTGTATACCAACTTACCTGCGAATGTAATATTGTGTATATTATCAGTCTGGATATCGTATTTCAACCAGGTTTTCTGAACACTTAAGTGACTTTAAATACGACAGAAATAAATCCAAATTTTCTGGTCATCAACCCACCCCTATGGAAAGATGTATGAAGCTATTCTATAAATCTCCTAAAGGCACAACCATGAATACTGCTGAAAATGTATTCATTTGAACCGCTATTCTCAGTAACAAACATTTTCTCAACGAACAAACTAATTTTGAAAATCAGATACTCATCAATACTCTCAGGAATCTTCCCCAACACACTAAAATGAAACAATATCCTATGTGCTCCATGCCCATCCTTCCATAGTAGTAAATGGCCAGTGTCGAGAAGATTACAACCTTTCCCCATTCCTCAGTTTATAATTTTCTTTCTATTTTCATTTCACAATCTACTCTCTACATATATAAATTCTTAAATATGTCTATCTATTATTAGTTTCAATGCTTAGACGTTCTTGATCTCACATCACCTTTAGATTAATTTACTATATTTGACTTCTCAATCTCCTTCTAGAATATTATAACCTCAGTTTACATACACACGGCTGTTTATTACATTAATTCAGTTTTGTTCCATCATAGCTGGAGTCGTTAACTGGTAAATATGCTATTTCATTATCTCTATTTATTTTCCTAATTTAATATTTTCTATGCATTAATAGTTAATCTGATTAGCTCGCACTGGATTAGCACCTTAACTTATTGTGGATTTACCCCTTTTCTTTAGTCCTGATGATGGCGCCGATGTAGCGCCGAAACCTGTCAAGAGCCTTGGCTGGAATGTGCCAGCATTTAAGGAACAAGGTAATTAAAGAACAGATAAGAATATAATTAAATTTATTTCAATTTATATTAAACCTAATTTCTTACTTCACTTTTCAATATTTCTAATTTATAAACTTCTGTTATTATAACCTATATCTAATCTGTTTTGCATTTACTTCACACTTGACTTAAACTTTAAGTTTATATTATATTATTTTAATGTGTTATATATGTGTGTGAACTATATTAATTTAATGTGTTCTTAATTCTTTCATGTTATGATGGAAATATAGTGAAGTTCCCTAATTGTCTATCCATTCTAATTTCTACTCAATCCAGGGTTTTTATTTCTTTTATACCAGTTGATCTTTGGACTTTATATTAAACTCCAAATTTCAAAATCTGTTCCACATTGAATTCCATTATTATATTTGGAAGTTGTTTCCTTACTACATTTAATTATGTTCTTAAAAAAAAAAAGCTTGATACCAAACTTGTATAGAAAGGACATTTTAAAACCTCTTTAATTTCAGGTGACCATCTTAACCGTCATATTGTACAAATACTTCCAATTTCATCTTACATTAATGCTGATGATATTTTTGAGCCCAGCACTCCAAAAAAATAAAATACCTTTATCTATAGGCAGCCATCTCGAATATCTCGATTTGCTAAAGAGTGACAGAATGTAATCATCCAATTTATTCCATCTGAACATATTCAGCAATAAAAATACTTCGTAGAAAATTTTAGGGGCTTGGCTACCGGAATAATACAACGCTCTCAATGACTTCACCTAACCAATACAAACAGATTTTCTTTTCTTGAATGAGTTGGGCGTGTAACGATTCCAATGGAAGTTTCGGTGAGTTCACGCTTGAACTCACAAGACAGCGTAACAATAAACAAAGAAAGACCCGAAAAACAGCTTCACGGGAAAACATTTTAAATGGCTCTTCCGTTACACAACGTTTAATCTCAACATACATGTTTTGCTACTAATCACATGGTTCAATGATCACGGTACTACCGATACAAATTTTATATTTACTTAGAAACAATGATTTAAAAAAAATGTTCTAGATATATTTTATGTTTCCATCCTCAAATATCAGAACTCTGTTATGAAATGTTATTCCAGAGATCAATGTACTTTTTCATCAACAAAATAATTTAAAAGCTGTAGGTGCATGTTCAATTACTCTTTCCTTGATTGATTCCACCATGGTGTAACTTATAAGGTAGGAGCAGAGTATATAAGTTAATTTTACAAAACATAATTCAAAATAATTAAATCCTTCAAAAATATTACACAAAATAAAAAACAAATCACTTATACTTTTATTTGCTTAAAATTAATGAAAACGAATTAAAAAAAAACTTCATTTATTTTTTGAATCACGTTCGAGTTTTAGGCTAGACATTATTTTTTATCCACGCCTACAGTAATCAAAATGTTTCATAAAACTCTTACATTTATTTATTTTAGATAAATAAAGATACAATATTTGGTATAGTTAAAAATTCCTTGATACCATTTTTGAACCAAATTGCTAAAGCCATTATTTAAATATTCATATTTAAAAAAAAGTCATCTGTGAACTACCCAGAACTGATCCNCCCCCCCCCCCCAAAAAAAGTATAAAAATGTATTTTTCATGGCCATATCAAAGAATATCCAAATATACATTTTAAGAAAAATCGTTACTACCATTCTAAAAATAATTTGAATTTTCAAAAACCACTCATCAGAAAAGGACCCTTTATCAAATTTTTACTCGAAATCAAGTAAACATTGTTATTTTTCTTATAGAAAATATGTTGGTTACTGTCCTGAAGCACTGTTAAATAAATGCTGTTTTAAATATTAATTGAAATTAAAAGCACAAATGTATAATAAAATAACTTGGACGAGTCCCATTTTCCAGGGCTGACGATGACATAAAATGTTGAAAGATCTCCCATCAATGAAATGTACATGAAGGCACGATGGACACAATAACTGACAATAATATTTCATTTATTTATATTTCAAATTTTCATAAACATTTTGAAGGCTAACAGTTTCGTTTTTCTTAAATGTTACATGTTTTTATAACTTTTAAACTCTATACATATTTTAATCCAGTTTAACTATTTACTTTTATAATATCGACAGCTTTGTGTTTATGATTTCAACTGCAAACTGTACTTTGTAAATGTTAGTAATCTGGTTAGTTCATTTAAATATAATTTGTGCTTTTAATTTTAATTATTGTCAATCATCATTTAGTGTTATTTGTCTTCTCAAACCCTCCTAAGATAACTATTTGGAACCAAATCGTTAGAAATTTTATAAAACCAGTCATCAGTAAACTACCCATAAATGAGATTTACCCCAAAAATCATTATACTTTGTTATTTGTCATACAACACAATTTTCAGAAATACATTTTGAACCAAATCGTTGTAGCTACTTTCAAAATATTTAGAGCTTTCAACAAAATTTCATCAGTAAGCCACCCTTCAATTAATTTTTTACCAAATATCAATTAAACAGTGCCGTTTATCATGTCAATCAAAGCCAAGATACGCATTTTAATCAACATTTTCAAAAAATTTGTCAAGTCCAAAAAATTACTCATCAGCAAACTACCCCTAATTTAAGGGCTAGGGTGTATTAAGTTTTGACGTATAGCCCTATAAAATATAAATATCAAGTTTGAACAAAATCCATCAAACCGTTTATGATCCGTGGCCAAGGACAGACAGACAGACAGACATGGGATGGGGACAGATATAAATTGTAAAATTCAATTTTTTGGGTTCGTGTTCAAATAAAATGTAAATATTCATCATAATTTCGAGATTGATTTTTTCACGATTACAATACTTTGTCTTGATATGATAAAGTAAAAATACCCTCAGTACATCCAGCCGTGATTCAAACCCCAACCTCATTGTCACTGGCAAACCAACCTAGACAAGCAGTTCACGTGCCTACCGATGCAGTATTAAATTTAAGATGTGGTTTACATATAGCTTAATTATTTAGTTAATTATTTCACATTTACATGTATACTTGGGCAGACAAAATGGCCTTAGATTAGTTAAAAGGTGGAATTTTTAACAGAGAGTCAAAATATTAATGTCGTTTAGTTGGGTTTTTTTGTCCCTCCTTCTCCCTAACCATTCTGGTTGTACGTGTTTGAACTAATTACACTAGTGTGTTAGGTATGAGGAAGGTTAAATTTACCTGCAATCACGTGGAGTGAGAACAGAAAACCATTTATGAAAGAACACTCTTAATACACTTGGCCGGGGATTTTAATCCAGATTTCCTCGTCACCGGAAACACAGTCTAGCACAAAAGTGGTGCCTTAGACCGTGCGACCACTGAAGTGGGTATCTCGTTTAATAAAGTGCACCCTCTTACCTCGAAAAGGTTTTGTTGTGTCGCTGCGTCTTATTAACCGTTCAGGGAAAGTTATGTCGTTTTGTGGTAGTTACTATAATTATTAGTTGGTATAAACTATAATTTAGGTCAGCAGTCATGGTCGCTATATCCTTGGAACCACTCCAACTGAAGAAGACTTCAAGAAGAAGGGATATTGGTCTTGACCGCAACCGGAATTTTCTAGTCCCTAAATACAAGAGTCTCCTCCCTTCCCCCTACCTCTCTTTCTACGATAGCCCGTCCCCGTCGGGCAAATCCTGGCCATATCTGGCCCGTTCTCGAATGTTGGATGCAGAATACTGATGAACTCACGTCTCACCTTGGTGACTATCCCACGCTGATAAATAAAACAACACATGAGCCTTACACGGAGGGAGGGTTATACGTTTGAAGATAATTATCCAGTGAGAAAGACATGTATTCTGAGAGGGAGAATATGGGAGAGGGTGGGGAGGAACGTAATTTTAATATTGTACGGCTGTGGTCATATTTTACTGTTGGTTTTGTGTGAAGCCGCAGGTCTTCTAGCAGAAACGGGAAACGCAGTTACCCATTTCGGTGGGCGCATGGTCCAAGACTCCAAGGCACCAATCTCGATGACGAGGAGATCGATGCTCTAATCCCGGTTGGGTGTCCCAGAGGTGTTTTTTTTCCCTAAATGGTTTCCTTCTCCCTCTACACGCAAATACGTATACACCTACTCTAAATATTGAATTCCAAATAATTCGTATTATTTGGAAACTAAGTATATTCTATCACAATATTCTAAATAATAAATTTTGATGCAGGTGGCTGGGAACGCTCTAACGCAGTATCACTACGCGGCCCTTAGTCAGATTTTATGTGGTGCTCATGTATTTAAAGAATTAAGCATACGTTTGTATAATTATTTGCGATAGATATAAAACAAACCTACATTATTAAAATTGGTATGATAAAAGTCGGGCTGACACCCAGTTTTTTCCAAAGCTAGGAGATGAGTAATGTGGCAACAGCACCCCGCCACCAGCCACCACCGCACCACGGTCAAGTGTTCGTCAGTCGACCGTCAGCTGATGACAGTGACAGACGGCAGTGTGGTAGGTTACAGGTTACATTTTGTACTTAATAAATATGTTTTTATTTCAAATTAAATACCTGTGGCAGACACCGCGGTAAGCCCCCAAGACCCCCATACTTTTGCCCTAGTTATGAATGTGGCTGGATTTGGTTGTGGCTCACTTGTAGATCAGTTTTTATTCTTAATTTATTTCAGGTACTTAACGTGCACTTTATGAACCGACTGATTATATCAGTACATGACTTATAAATTATCTTTAATCTAAAACAGACACCCCCAGCCCCTCCCCCCTGGGCTGGTAAGGATGTATGGAAGCGGATGAGAGAAAAAGCGAGTGTCTTAACTGTTATTACGACAAAACATTTTTTCGTTCAAAATAAATCAAATATTTTTCCAGTAAAAATATAGGGTTTAAATTTTTTTACATGGTGAACTCCATTTCCTCAATATTCGTCAAGGGTGTCCTGAAATTTAATGATAACTTTTTCTCTTCATTTAAAAAGTTTCTTATCTATTGTTGCTATGCTCATGACAGATATTCAACAACTGTTGATATCACCATGTGAAGAAAATTAAACTCCATGTTTGTACTGTAGAAATGTTTGATTTATTTTGGCCAAAAAGGTTTTGCCATAAAAACTGCAAAAACACTTGCCTTTTCTCACGGCCTATTTCATACCAACTTAATTCATCACTCTGAAAAGGTAAACACACATTTCATCAATGATAAAATTTTCTGCTATTCCAGGAATCGAGTCCGGGACTCTTAGTTCAGAAGTAAGACACGCTACCAACTGAGCTAAAGCTATGAACTTGTAGTTAATTAATCAATTAATCTAAGATGATGGTTTTTACAATGCTCTAAGGCAATATACAAATTCATAGCGTAGTAGCGATGGCAAAGAGGTGTGAGATGTTAGACTCACATTGCACCTTATCTACGTTTACAGTGATGCCAGGATTTAAATCACGACCACGTGTCCTGGGGGTGATATTTTCTTCATACTCTCACGAAAATGTGAGTGTATTTCTTCTTTTCTAGCCTCTTCATCTTTACATTTTCTTTATGATCCACTTACTAACCAACTGAACTGGTCAAAAATCTAAACTAATGGGCTAGGGAGGAGGATTATAAAAGCTTGAAATTGTACTCGCATTTTCATGTAGAGGAAATCGTTAAACCCTTTAAGGAAATACATTAAAAACAGCTTGAAGACGCTACATCTTGGTGATTGTGGCCATAGACCACGTGCGAAATGATAGAATAAGGCTTGGTTCACACTCATGACACTTTGTCGTTAATGTTTGTGTCTGTGTTCATATAAACGACTCTCTAATGCAGGTTTGAACGGATACTTTGTGTTACTACAGTAGGTAATTTAGTACAAACTCGTGTTTTTACAACAAAAGGTATAAAAAATGTGTCAATCAAATTAATTTTGTATTTTAATAAATTATTTCCATATACTCCAAGTTTGTTTTCAAAACAATCATTAACACAGGACTGACAATCAGTGGCAGTATGAATATGTAAATTGTTATCAATTTTGGCCACAAAAATATATGTGTATTTTCTAAAATTGAACTATAAAAAGCGTATAGCGCGAACGGGTAGTAAGATGTGGTGCTAAAAAAAACTATAAAAATAATTGTAAAATTATTATATTTTTTCAAACTGCTTGAGATAATTTTGTTCCTTCATTGTGACTCCAGTCTGAAGCGTCGTCTTCCAACTCCACAAGCTCTTTATTATTATAGTCCTTTAATCCTAACATACATAATCCGTAAACTCCGTATCCTTATACAGTGAAATATCTTAATAGCGGTCACTTTCCAAGATCAGAAATATGTCCGTTTTTAAGAAGTGTCCGTTATCTGGAAAAGTTTTTTTTTAATCATAGTGCTTGAACACTTTTTAATCTATATGGACCTATATATTGTGAATAATTACTACAACACTCTAATTACTACTGGATTATGCAATACTAAATGCAGGATAATATTGGGTAATGAATAAAATGTGTACGTAACTGTCCGACGTCCATGTCCGTTAATGAGAAAGTCCGTTATTAGTAAGTTTTTTCACCATGAAGGCATATTTTATTTTTTCGGGGTAGTTTAAACTGTATGTCAGGCCTCCACCGTGGTTCGAATTACACGTTAAACTGTAGGTCCTCCATTTCTTCTCACAATCACCCTACCATTACACATTAGCGTAAGTGCGTACAACCCGAGCGGGTAGTAAGACGCGGTGCTAATAATAATAATATAAAGAAGAATCCGCTATTCAAAGATGTATGTTAAGGGAGATTTCACTGTAGTCCTTTAAACCTACTCTACAGATTCATGATATTTTTATATTTCATATGAATTACAATTAAAGTTAATAATATTAAAATGCAATACGCTGATAAAACGGCAGCCGTTTCCTATACTATGAATAATGTTCTCATTTCAATTCACATATCATTGCTCAGTTAACTGTTTACCTGTGTTTGGATCTTTATAGCTATCCGTTACGACATTCTTTAAGAAAGCTAAAGTTGATTCAACATATACGGAATGCTCGGAGCTACACACGGAAAAAACAGTTTTGTACAACAAATTGAATGTTGACTACAAAATTGGTTTGATCATTACAAAATCATTTTGCAGTGCCCATTATATTTTGGTAACCTATACAAAACTGTATTTTCTGTGCGGACTTACGGGTTGGAACTCTGCGAATAAAGCAATTTGTTAATGTAGAGTCTATCTACAGTATCCCCATGGCTTCTTTGGTGCTGACAGCTCACAGCTGACTTCTGACAGTCTTCATTTAAGTATATACCTAAATTTTGACTGTCAGAAGTGACAGTTGCTAAACACATGTTTTTTAAAATCATGTGGCTAGGCGTAAGGATACATAATTTGGTCTGGTAACGTTTCAAAACCGTCAGCTCTCAGCTGTGAGCTGTCAGTCAGCACCAAAGAAGTCATGGGGCTACTGTAGTCTTACTGACTAAGGACCTTACGGATACCGAGTATTTAGATAGGAATTTATTGTGAAATAGAGCTCTTCTTACAGACTACGGACCTTACAGATACTGGTTATGTACAAGGGAATTTACTGTTAAATAGATCTCTTCTTATGGAATATAGATCTTACGGTTACGCATTACGTAGAGTGGGCTTTACTCTGGAGTCATTATCTTTTTATGGCCTACGGATATTACGGCTACGGAGTATTTATGTAAAGTATAACTGTTACGGTTGCGTTTGTACACGCAACATTAGTTTATCCTGTAAGGTAGTATGCTTACCTTACATTATTCTACTTTGGTATAGGGCCATAGTGAAATCTGTCACGGTAAGGCTGTCGCTACCTTTCAGGCTAAACTGAGTACACCTACAACATAAATATTCCGTAGCAACAAAACTGTCGCATGCTATCCGCGCACACTGCTTCATTGAACACTTTCTGAAAACGAACCCCACCGACAAAAATACTTCGACTGAAAACTATGATCCGTGTAAACTAGCAGTAAAATCGGTCATTTTCTTGGTCCCTCCTGTATACAGCTGAAAGGCCTCTAGATGAGCAATTCACCAGTTCCCTGCGGTGTACTTTGTAAATGACGCTCACGTGCAATGGCGCAGTGAGGTGGGTGAGTCGACCGCCCGTAACTCAACGCCTCTGTCCTCTGGCACAGAACAAGGTGCTTCACTGATGCCTCCATTATCCGGGGTCAAACAAGATGTCGGATGATGATGATGATGCAACTAATACATTTATTTTGGAAAAAACACACTTGACCAGTCATCAAGGGAGGGATTAAAGTTTTGTGAGTTAATGTCTTAACTCCATGACCGAGTGGTTTGCAAAGCTGACAATTTAAGTCCCTCAACCAGCATCGGTCAGCGCGTGGCGCATACTCTTGGCCTTGTTTATAGTGCAAGACATTTTATTGGAGGTTAGAGGCTTGCATAGTGAGATCGCGACACAAACGAACACATATACGTAATTTAATCTACGTGTCCATACTTAAAGCAGCTCGAGATATTCCGTGAACTAAACCCTCTTGGGAACTCACTAAGTAATTCAGCTTGTCGAATAAAATCGCTCAGTAATCAGAGGACAACCGTTCAGTTAACAATAACATTGTATTATTTTATTAATAATAACAGAAGCTAAAAAGCTTATTAATGCTGTCTTCCAAAGAATAGAGTTGTGGGACCCTAGTGACGCCTTCACAAGAGTGTGGGAATACTGAATAGACTTTGGGAGGAAATAATAGGGAACTTATTAAATTCCTGAACCGAGCAAGATATATAAATATAAATACGAGGTATATCATCAAGTTTTAGAGCTATGTTTAATAGTCCGACTGTGACCTGGTGTTCTAGGAGTAAGGTGTCAGACTTATGTACTGGGGTCCGGGGTTCAATCATTGGTCCCGGCACAGTATTTATCTGATTACCAAACCCTTCCTTCACCTCTGACAAGACGTGTATTAATCACAACTTGTGAATGTGGGGAATACCAGGCCTCCGCCATGGTTCGTATTCCACGTTAAACTGTAGGTTTTCCATTTCATCTCACAATCACCCTACCATTACACATTAGTGTAAATGCGTATAGCATGAACGGGCAGTAAGACGCGGTGCTAATAATAATAATAATAGTCCGACTGAGTAGGCCTTAAGTGCGGCGCTATACGTATACAAGATGACACCTACCTGGACAAGAATGGAATGGGGCAGTTTTATATGCGTTGGAGAGCCACTGCTATAACCAAATCTAGCACGTAAGAAAGGCCACTACTTAAATAACGGATCGTTAGGCTATTACTTTTTATCTTGTCATTCTCGTTACTTCATTCCTCCACGTCATGAACCCTTCCCTGCGATGTGGTGAAGATGTCTGTGACCTCTATCACATCACACGCTTGCGTGGCTGCCCCCGGGAGGGCCTATTCCCTCACCCGCATCACTCGATAATCTCCATCGCAATGTTTTACACTGAGTGCCAGATTTCGAGACGTCTCATATACAAAGTTTTATATTTTTTAATATATTGTTACTTTAATATTTATTAATTTTTAATATTTGAGGTATTTAACGTGCACATTCAGAACCGACTGATTATTTAATGACACGGCTTGTAAACTAGTTTAGATCTAGAACAAACACAACACCTTGTCCCTAGCCGTTAATTAATCACAGTGAAAGGAAAAGCTTTCATTTCATAAATGATACATTTTTCGGGTATGCCATGAATCATACCCGAGATCCCTTTCTCAGCAGACAGACACTATACCGACTGAGCTAAGGGGTCGGACACTTACTAATAATATATATAGATTGGAACTGATATTTACACCGTAACTATATTATGCCTCGGCGACACAAACGCTACGCTACGGATGCTACACTCGCTACAAGTCAAAAATATCGCAACCATAATAGACAGGATGCTACGTAGGCTTACGCTACGCTTGCTACGTTGGACGCGTAGCCAACGATCCAAGGAAACGGATTTTTGAGTGACTTAGCGGACTATGCGCATGCGCAAAACAGGCAATGTTGTGGGTTTGTAGACTGGTTCCGTTGACACCTCAGGTCTGGACTTTTTTCTTTTGGTTTTTGTTTGGTAATTTTCAACTCTACTTGCAATATACTCGGGTTTTTTTCTTGTGCTTTTTACTACAGCATGTCGGAAGTTTTAATCGAAGATATTCGGAAATATCAGTGCTTATAGAACAGGTCTGCTACTGTCCACTGTCTCTTTGAGCAAAGATAAAAGTAAAATATCATCAGAAGACGAATCATTGTCCCACGTTACACTATGAACACCCGCCATATTTTATGAAGACTGTTGGAAAACGACCACAGCGTAGCTTATAAATGTGGTCAACCAGTGTAGCGTACAAAGCGTTCGAAGCATTCGTAGCGGGCGTAGCATCCGTAGCGTGGCGGTATGTGTGGTCGAGGCATGACCTTAATAAATTACACTATGACATCATATAATCTACGCCATAGTGTAATGAGTCAAGGTATGACTGCAACCTTTCAATGTAAATGAGGTGTACGTTTTATATACCCTTGATATTTATTTATATATTTTTTCTGCAAATCGTCTGTCGTTATTAACCATTGTTTATTTAAATTTGATATTTAATTTTAATTTGTATTATAGCACACACAAATGGACACGTGGACAAAGGTGTCTTGCTTGGTCTGGTTTGTTGGAAATTGGGAGGCCATGGTATGAATCCCAGTCGGGTGTAGTGAGATGTTTTCTTCTTGGATGGCTTCACACATACTTCACGCATATATAAGTAATTTCCTTTTGAAATCTACCTTTCTCATCCTTACACCTCAATACTGTGGCTAAACAAACTGACCGGATGGTTAGTAAGATGCGGTTTACAAACCAACTATTTCTTTTTTTAGATTTTTACTGTTTGGTGAATATCCTACATTTGTCATATTAAAAAAAGAAGCCTACCGAATGAGGCATTTTAATTCACAAAGTGGGTTCCCCTTCTATTTTTAAAATATTGGGGGCTAGCACGCCTCCCTTTAAATGCACCTTCATCCTGCCACCAGAGGGTTTTTTAAAGAGGATGCCACGATGAACCACTAAGTGTTCTATCAAAATATGAAGAAATCTACAGTGATATTTTAATCAAAAAAGAGCATTTTTTTAAATTTAATGTTCGTGCTTAACAAAAGGTCTTTTATATTCAAAGCACCTGGACATAAGGGCATTTCATACCAGGGAAGTCGCGAATTATAGGGGATGTATAAAGGAGTGCCTCTCTTGTAAAATATATGAGAAACACCGGGCTAGGGTTCAAGTTACCAAAATCAAATAAAGGCACCAGTTCTATCATCAAAACCACGTGACCCCGAAATAATGTTTTGCACATGACGCTACAGGCCATATTAATATGCTCGCGCCATACAGTAATTATTTCCTCTCGATCCATTACCCTTTGTCTTGTTTCTTTTAATCGGGCCTTTATTCCACGCTGTCCCAGGCAAACAACAGCGAGATTTTATCACCGTAATTCCGTGCCTAATAGATTCGCGCCAACACCAAGTGGACGTGTCATTGTTCTTAACAACGTAGCCACATGTTTATATGACTGCTGGCACAATTTGTTTCATGGGAAGAGCGATCGTCTCATGAGGTGTTCGGCTGATGAAGATGACGCTCATTTATTCTGTTGTCTTACGATTAGAAAAAGATCCACTTCAGATTTTCAGCTGCCATTGGTGACGGGACCTTGTTTATGTAGGGGGCAACCAACCAAAAAAGTTATTTTTGAGGGTTTATCCTCCACAACAAGACAAAGTGGGCCCGGGAAAATGTTTTACAGTTGGATCCCACTTAGGCTATTTAGAGGGACCTTCATCTAGACCTTATTTAAAAATTAAATGAATCTAGAAACTATTGTTAGAAAATAAGATGCCTCTAGAAACCATTAGGAGTTGTCTTCTCCGAAAAGTTTTTGAACTTTGTATTCCCCCAAAAGCTATTTAAAATGGTCCTCACCATGAAATGCTTTGAAAATTGGATGCCTGGAGAAGCGAGTTGGAGTTTGTTTTTAATCATATCATATTCGATTGACGATTCGTTTGAGGCGCACTAAGTCTGACTATGAATCTGACCCTCACACCTTAACCTCGTGGTGTCAGAGGGATAACAAATGAAGTGTAACGCCATCAATACAACCAGCCTGGATTCGATTCGCGATCCCACCATCAAATCAGACCAGGTTCATCACATAGTTCACGCGCCCACTGTGAGGGATCTTCCACATTTAAGATTATTATTATTATTATTATTATTATTATTATTATTATTATTATTAGCACCACGTCTTACCACCCACACTGACTATACGCACTTACGTTAATGTGTGATGGAAGGGTGATTGTGAGATGAAATGGAGGACCTACAGCTTAAGGTGGGATCCGAACCACGGCGGAGGCCTGTCATTCCACACATTCACAAGTTGTGAGAAAGATATGAAGTGAAACAAGTGTTAAAAACTATAAACTAGTTAGTCCCTCGTTAGTAATACTAATATTACCCGCCTCGGTGGCATAGTTGGCTAACGCGCTTGTCGTGTTGAGCTCTACTGCTGAGGACGGGGAGATCGAGGTTCGAATCTCGGTCGGATGAACTGGGGGTGGTTTTTCCTAAATGGTTTTCCACTCTCCCTCCACGCAAATGCGGGTTCACTTCCTCTAATTCAACCTTCCCAATTCTTAATCCATTAATGCAATTAGTACTTAAAGCGTATAACCCGAACGGGTAGTAAGACGTGGTGCTAAATATTATTATTATTATAATACTAATATTCATAGTATTTTTGTTCAGGCGTATAAACCGAACGGATAGTAAGACGTGGTGCTAAATATTATTTTTTTCACCTCGTCTTACTATCCTTTCTGGTTAACAGCACATTTACACTTTCAGCCATTTAACAAGTAGCTTATATTATTAGTGCAGGGTGTCTTGCTGTCCATCTGGAGCATTCACAACTGAAGAAAACAAGATGAGAAAGAAAATGCACCAGCATTCATCTGGGAAATAAATGTGTTGAGAGGCACTCCCAGTGAAAGGGGCCAACCTTTCGGATCAGAGTTTATCACGTCGGTCAAGACCGCTGGCACTGAGTCAGCTCAGCCAATTTTACCGTACTTCAATAAAACCACAAAACTTAAGTTCACATTTTTAACCATCACTAGGGATTGAAACCGGAACATCAAGAGGCAGACTGAATGAACCAAGGCTTGTTAACAGCATTATATCTTATCGATCGTGGGAAAGTA
Source organism: Timema douglasi (assembly GCA_901482245.1). Classification (NCBI taxonomy): domain Eukaryota; kingdom Metazoa; phylum Arthropoda; class Insecta; order Phasmatodea; family Timematidae; genus Timema; species Timema douglasi. The sequence goes on along the minus strand of CABEEJ010001059.1, from coordinate 13,233 downwards.
AGACTCCCCCGTAGTTGCCAAGAGGTCATTAGCGGAGACGAGTCAGTTTCAGTTACAAGAAGTTAATTGCGAAATGACCGCCTTGAGGAAATACCAATTTAATGTTACTAACTATCTGACCTTTATCAACTAAGAAGAAAAGTGAAGTTAAACTCTGCGATTATTTTTATTGCTTCCAAGATATAGACAAGTGATCTAATGCAACCAAATCACGATGATCTTAGCTAAGTGTCCTTGGGTTAGTAGCCTTGAGAAGGCAGAAAAAAAAGGTAAAGTTGAAATTGTTTGGTCATCTATCAGAGAGTGATAAATTGGCCTTTAAATTTACCTATTGGTCACTGTTAAGCTTGACAAGTCAAGACTTGACTGGTCCTTTATCAGTCAGCCAACCAGTCCGGGGGTGTGCACATTACAGGGCCGCACCCAAAGGGAAGTTGGGAAGAGGGGGGGAGGGGGCGGAAGAGGGGGGGCGTTGCATTTGTCTCAATCTCCTAACAGTATAGAAAATATTGGTGCTCAGTTATATTATAGAGCACTAAGGATGTGTCAAATCCATAGGATACAGTTTAAGACCAGTCTTATGATAAAATAATAAAAACGTACACCATTATACACAGCAACAAAGTACATATTTATTAGTTTCGATATATTATAATATGTCCTTCGTTAAAATTAAATTTCTGGTCATGCCACTACCACATTATATTCTTAATTAATATCTTAACATAATTAAAAAGACTTAGCCCAGGCAAATATCACAAAGACATCTATAAAAGGTTTTTAATTTGTTCCTAAAAATTCCCCTTTGAAATAATAGAAACATAAAGTATTAACAAAATTAAATAGACCTATAGTGTTTATTCAAAGATTACAGTATCAAAATGTTATATAATAAAGTTTGTAAAAAAGTGTGTACGATACATACATAAATAAAAATATCGATCTGGGTAGTGTTTTTAATTTGAAATATCATTAAATTGGAATAAATATGTTTAATTTTAGATGACTTTTACATCAATACTGATTTCAGCCTCTGGCCTGGGTCAGTTTTTTATTCAAGCAATATATTTTCCACTAGCAGCTTGCTAGGCCTGTAGCAGCTTCATATGCCCTATAATCTAACTTAAGACTAGGACAGGTACAACATCCAGTCCCCAACCGTTAATTTATCCCTATTAAAGGGTAAACCCACATTTCACCAATGATAAGTTTTTGGCCATGCCGGGAATCAAATCCGGGACCCCTAGCTCAGTAGACAGACATGCTATTTACTGAGAATTTTAGATGATTATATTATCATAATGTTAACATTATTTGGGCCACATTAATCTGTAGATTATAATTTGAAGGAACTAAAAAAACCTTACATTAAAAAAATATATATATATCTTTACTAAAATAGAATTATAAAGGGTCGGCAAAGCCATAACAAAGGAAACCTGATTAGGATGTCATTAAGGGGCGCCAATAGTGTGTTCCTTCAGTTTGGGGTTGCTGTCAGGCCGGAAAAGTCAAATTGAGTATTATTTATTAATTTACACAAGTTGATTGATATTCTGTATCATTTGACTAAAATAAAGACACTTGACATCATCCCCTTGATTCAACAGTACATCTTCTTTCTCTCTCACATTTACAATAATTGTAATGTTAAAATGTCTAGTTCCCAACTATTATGAATCCAAGCAATTTTATCCGAAAGTACGCGAGCGCATAAAGCCGCGTCCCCACTGGGCGTGAGCCACGAGTGTGAGCCACGCTACCCTTATGAACTGTCGTGGGCATTGCTCATGGCGTCATTGGATCCACGACCCTGTCGTGTCGGGATCAAACATGTTTGATTTTCAGCCGTGGTGTTGCAGGCGTGAAGCAAGAATGTCGTTGCAACTTATTCTGAAATTTAATGATAATGACACCTTACGCTTTGTAGAACTGTATGAAATTAACCCAATTTTGTACACTCCGACAGTGGAGGAGTACCAAGATCAAGATCTGCGCGCAGCGGCAGCAAAGAGAATATGTGACGTTTTAAATATGTCGGGATTTGGACCTAAATAAGTTATTGTAAAGTTTAAAAACTTGAGAAGTTCTTACTGCCAGGAACTAAAGAAATTAGCAGATAGTCAGAAGTTGGGATCGCCTCACGTCTCAACCGAACCCTTCTGCTTGTGTGAACGGGTTATGCTCCTTCGCTAACGCGTGAGCGACGAGAATGGGCACGATGGAGTAGTTAACGCTCGTGGTCCACGCCACGTGAGAACGCGGCATTAGCCAGCGGGTCATTCATCACTAATTTGAATATCGTTTATATAACTGAATCTAGACTGGGACTGTGTCCCTTATGTTATCGTATCTTATATATAATTTGATAAGTCGGTTTCCGGGAGTTGAAATTACGAGAAAGTGGTTGAACAGATTTTGACAAATGATTTTTCATTTTAAAGGGTAGGGATCCAGGATGTCTGAAAAAATAGTACCTTCCAAAGAAATTTTGATTTTCGCGGGGAATTTTTAGCTTTTATTATTTGTTTACATTATCATGGAAGCCATGATTTGTATATGAGTGTATATTATATGTAAATGACATATTTATATTTGGTTACAAAATAATAACTCAAATCTTACTGTAGTGGTACGGTTCAGCAAATAGAAAGATAACGGCAATTATATCTGTAAAATATAAAATATTTATTTCTAGCTACAAATAACACCAGCAAAACTTTTACTTTAATGGTATGAAACAACAAATATTAATATATATTTTACACCACGTCTTACTACCCGTTCGGGCTATACGCTTTAAGTACTAATTACTCTAATGGATTGGGAATTGGGAAGGTTGAATTAGATGAAGTGAACCCGCATTTGCGTGGAGGGAGAGTGGAAAACCATTTAGGGAAAAACCACCCCCAGTTCACCCGACCGAGATTCGAACCTCGATCTCCCCGTTCTCAGCAGTCGAGCTCAACACGACAAGCGCGTTAGCCAACTACGCAACCGAGGCGGGTAACAACAAATAGAAAAAGTAATGGGATTATTTGTTTATTTATCAAACAAACCCATAATATTAGGTTAAAAATATATAATTTGTTACATTGTTGATTTTAATCCTTCTTATTTGTTTTTAAATATTTGTCTCTGCTCTTATGCATAAGTAAATAACATATTTCTCCTTGTTTGAAAACCATAACTCAACTCTCAAGTTTTACGGTGCAACAAATTTAATCAAATATGTAAAAAATTTACATATTATACTAAACAAACCAAAGATAATAGATTATAAACGTATCATTTTGTTTGCATTGATACTTTTTGTTCCTTTTTATTTTTGAATATTTACCTCTGATCATTAAATGTTCGTTATAATAGTTGGTCCTAAGACATATTTATATACACTCTTTGATTAAAGGAATTAATTTCTTAAACTGGGGTACTTTGTATTGTTATTGGAATGTAATTTTTATTCGAATTTAAATCAACGACTAAAGTTCACAAATCTAAAGGTTACGTAGTAAATTTAGCAAAAAATATTTTCTTTTGTTTCGTGCATTGATTATAAATTTAAAACAATACAATTATGTTTAAATATGTTATTTTATGTATTATAACTTCAAAAGTTGATAAAATGATCTTGAAATGTGTTTAGGTAGCCATTTTAATTGCCCAAGTATGATGTTATTTTTTTCTAATATAGAGTGGAGAAACGATGAGTTATCGTTGTTTGCTGACTCTTGGTTTAGAGACATCGAAATCTCACAAGACATGTTTTACAAACTTTTACTTAGAGCATTTAAATATTTATAAAAATATATTTACAACATTTTTAAATGAATAATACATGTGTGAACAAATTGTTTTCAAGAAATTGACTAGTTGACCTTTTTAATGCGAATTCTGGTCAATTTGGTTAATTTAAATGGGAATTAACGATAAAATAATTCTAATAACCAAAAGAGCTTCCTCAGTCTAGAAAATGTATTTCCCTGATCCAACTTCCATTGATAAAGGGTATATTGGAACCGACAAATAAAACAGGCATATTGTGACCAAAGGCATTGATTTCAAGGTGAAGAAGAAATAGAAACTATATTCAAAATCCATATGGTGTCTGTGTGTCCTTCCGTGGCTCTTTATCTCACTTACAGATATCCTAGAGAGTTGAAATTTGGTATGTACGTGGATTAGTATGTCATCTTTATGAGAAAGATCAGAAATTTGAAAAATTCAAGATGGTGGATACAAAATAGCGGATGAAGCATACAGATGGAATCCTAGAGAGATGAGAACAGGCATGGATTTTAAGAAAAAAAATTGAAAACTTGAAAATATAAGTTGGTGGATCCAAAATGGTGAACGAAATGTACAAATTGAGTCATTGAGAACTGAAATTTGGTGTGGATACTATGGATTATGTAATCTTTACTAACAAAATCTTAAACTTGAAAAATTCAAAACAGCAAATTCAACATGGTGGACGAAATATAGAAACCAAAGCAGCTTAAATTTGGTGTTGATACTATGGAGCTATGAATACTATAGCTATTAATGATAAAACGCTGAAAAATCAAAGATGGTGTACCTAGTTTACAAATTAAGTCAATTTTGATTGAAATAGGAGGCTAAAAATTTCCTAAGTTATTTGTAAGTTTTCAGTATTATAGGAAATCTAAGTTTTCATTATATTCTGATAAACCATATCTTCCAATACCAGAATCCTCCAGCAGAGGCTAATAAAATACTAAAAAGTAAGCGAACGCCAAAACAATGATTATTGTAGAGGAGATACCTCAGTATTGCAAAGCCAAAAATTAAGTCGAAAACTAGAGCCTATCTTGGAGCAACAGAACAATTTAAATGAACCGTCATGTTTTCGACAAACCATAATGTTAATTATCCATTATGTTTATGTGTCTATTATTTTATTTATACTTCTTGGTGAACTGTGACTCACTCTTTTCATTATGTTTCTGTAATAGTGTATAGTATTGTCTATTATTTCATTTGTGTTCCTTGGTGAATTGTGATGCTATTATTTCATTTTGTTTGGTAACAGAGGTAATTGGTGACCTGGTGGTCTAGAGGTAAGGTGTCAGACTTCTATGCTGGCGGCCGGGGTTCAATCCTCGGTCCCAGCATAGATTTATCTGATTACCAAACCCTTCCTTCACCTCTGACAAGACATCTTGTGAATGTGAGGAATGCCAGGCCTCCACCGTGGTTCGGATTCCACGTTAAACTGTAGGTCCTCCATTTCATCTCACAATCACCCTACCATTACACATTAGCCTAAGTGCGTATAACCCGAACGGATAGTAAGACGCGGTGCTAATAATAATAACAGAGGTAATATAATTGTTGCGTTGATTTTATACAATTTACATTTTGTCTGTTGGAGTTATTAGAGCGTAAGGTTTTAGGATTATAATATTCAAATTTCTCTTAGATGAAACGTCAACGCCCAGGATGAGGATGACATCGGCCAACGAAGAATCAATCAAAGAAGCAAAACCCAGTAGTTTGAGATGAAGTGACAATGGCACAAAGTCATGCTTTAAATGTGGTTGTTAAACTATTGAAAGGTATAATAACAAATAGCTTTCCATTTGATAGTAAAGTAATTTTGTTAGGTGACAATTTTATCTGTGGTCTAAAGGGCAGAATTCCTGGCTACAGATCTAGAGGTCCTGGGTTCGATCTCCACCGCTTCCAGATTTTTCTGTGAAGCAGTGGGTCTTTAACGGGCTCAACTCAGCTTTGCGAGGACAAATAAAGAGTTAGTTGAGCGAAAAATTAGCGGATCCGGTTTAGGAAACTGAGATTAACAGCCAGAGGGTTCGTTGTACTGACCAAGTGATACCCTTTGTCGGCAAAGGTTGGCATTATTGTTGCAAACTGATGGCAACCTCTGTCGTTATGGATCTATTGTGGGCTTAAGTGACGGAGGAGAAGATTTCCGTTATTATCTACCAGTGTTCTCCCATTCATATAGAGCCGATACAGCACAAACTAGTGTAAGATATAACTTTTTGAGTTGGGAGTTTGTGACACTGGGGATGGCTAGCAGCTTGCGTTCACCTGATACAAATCATAGTTCACGGCTTCTGAAGCTGAGAGACAGACAGCTCCTTTTGTTGTACCATTTATTCTATTTATCAACCTCTCACGTGATGAATATGGGTACATCTTTTAGTATATCATGCTCCTAGTACTATAAGTAGTATAAACGCGTGTAAGTAATAAATGTGTTTGGTTAATTTCGGTGAATATATTTCACTCACTGAGTGACAGGAAGTAGATTGTGTGAGGACACGTGGAAGAGCAAGTTTGTATTTCTCAAGGAAAGAAAGAGACGATAGCCACAAACAGCAAAGGAGGAGGAGGGGTGGGAACAAGCTTAAAACTCATTAATCACCCACTCACTCTTACACGTCCCGACACCTCGACAAGCGCAACTAATTACTTTGCAATCCACTAATTGTGATAGTTGCAGTTCTAACGGAACAAGGAAACATGTGCCAAATATTATTATCAGAAGGTACGGTACCATTAATACAGTCTAATTTTCGTATGAAAGGCCTTATCCGACAGCTATAAAAGTTACTATACCTACTTTCACGTATTCATGTGCCAAATCATATTACCTGCAGTCATCACTTTTGATAGATAATACTAATATCGATACTACGTACTCTTCTTACACTACTACCACAATAATAATAATAATAATAATAATAATAAATTATTAAAATATTTTTTATTTTATTTATTTTATTTTTAGCACCGCGTCTTACTACCCGTTCGGGTTATACGCTTTAAGTACTAATTACCCTAATGGATTAGGAATTGGGGAGGTTTAATCAGAGGAAGTGAACCCGCATTTGCGTGGAGGGAGAGTGGAAAACCATTTAGGATCACCCCCCCCCCAGTTCACCCGACCGAGATTCGAACCTCGATCTCCCCGTCCTCAGCGGTTGAGCTCAACACGACAAGCGCGTTAGCCAACTACGCCACCGAGGCGGGTATTAAAATATTAAAATATTTTCAATATTGACCGCAAAAGCAAAAGTTACATTTTCCTATAACCCTCTTTTTTTTTCAGCGTCCTTTACAAACCGTCCGGGTTATCCGCATTTAATTAATTTATTAGTTAAGAACGAGGAAGACAAATCTTAGTTGAAATGTACTCGTATTTTCTTGGTGGGAGAGAAAGAAACTATTTAGGAAAAAATCCTGCCCCTAAGATCTTACAGCCCCATTACCTTCAGCCGTTACTCAGAGTGAGCGTCATCATATCCCACATCTCCCCATCCTCTACTCCCTAAACTCGACATAAACGTGCGAATACGTCCCTAAAATATAGATCTAGTTTGAACGCGGTGCACTTCCCAGAACCACCTTTATTACAAGCTCTTACACTATACACTTACAGCAACAAGGAATTATGTACAAAAACTATTTAAATACATAAACATTACTAGATCTATTTAATATTGCATCTTGTGATAGCACTACACTTGATGGAATAAGGGTCTATGCCTTATCAATATTACGCTTGTTCTCATACGGCTAATTTTAAAATTGTCAGCTGTCTTTCTGTTGAAGGGTAGTGTGTCAGCCAAACTACTACTTGCTCTTTCCCGAATGAATCTTATAATTACAACAGACTTGATGGAATAAAGCTATATGAGCCAATACAAATTTTATATATTCAAATTAATATTTTTGAAAAACATTTTAATTGGAACGTTTAATATTTATAAATTAAATTAAATTTTTAGTGAAGTTAGGTTGTACAAGTTGTATTAAATTAATATGGAAGACATAGATGGGTAATATAATATAAATATATGTACAATATTTTATTTATATTTGAAAGAAATTGGTAATATTAATTACAAGTTATGATACTTTATAGTTATGAATATCTTGAAATTATAACAAACACTTAAAAATTCAGTACATATTAAAATTGTAGACATTTGAGTCAAAGTTATACTTTAACTATGTTTCTAAAAACAAAGGATGATGTGATCATGCATATTTAATATTTCTGTATTATCTTGAGAATTGACTGAACAAGTCATTAAATTTTTTTTTAATTAAAAGTAATTTATTCTTTATTATCTGTATTTCCCTGTTCCTCGGTTACTACTGCAAGTACGTTATTTATACATGTTTCGATGCTACGGTAGCATCACCCTCAGGTCTTAAGAAAAAGAAGAAACACATCAAATGATATCATGGTTTAAACACAATGCGCTAGCCAATGTGGTATAACATGCAAAGTTAGTGAAGGCTAATATATCATAATATCGAAAAAAGAATAATTATGAAATAACATATTTACTAGATATTAAAACTATGTAATTGAGAATTCCCTGTTGTGTCCTGCCTCCCTTACGTGTTCCTGGATTTTGAGCATTCTGAGCGTGTGCTAATCTACGACCTGCGATGGAAGCCATGGTGAAGAGGAAGAAAGGAGTTGGCATCGGGGTCGGGAGAAGACCACCGGATGAGAATCCCGGGCGTCATCCAAGACCGCTCCTCTTCCAATCACAACCATCATTTCCCCCTCCCCGGCACACCGCAACTCTCTCTATCACTACATCTTTGCACCCTTTCATCCCTTCCCTACCACTCCCCAATCCTACCCCTTTCGCCCCTGCCACCCCCACACCAAACCTGCTCCTCACACCTACCCCTTCCACCCCTGCCATCCCCACACCCAACCCGCTCCTCCCACCTACCCCAGTGCAAAGCTCTAAAATAGCATTGAGCTACTCCGGCATTCCAGGACTGTATCCATGGGACTTTTCATCGAGTTTCTTGAGGAAGATCCAGGATTCTCCGAGGAGTAACCATGGTCACCTGGTCATGGAGCACATCATCTTATACCTGGTCTCTCATGGCAGTATACCAGAATAAAGGTCCACCAATGCCGAAGGAGCTCACGGTCGCACTCTGGAATGCTAACGGAGTCGTGAGGAAGAAGGCTGAGCTTGAAAATTTCCTGGCAAAGCATCGTGTCGAAGTAATGCTGTTGGTAGAAACCCACTCGCGCTCCACAATGATGTTCTCGTTAGCTGAGTTCATCTGCCATCGGAGTGACCAAGTGGGGGAGGTGGGAAGGGATGGGATGGCGGTCCTGGTCCGGAGGGGCCTTGACCATCACGTCATCTCGCTTCCTCCCTCCAACCCATGGAAGCAACGGCTATCAAACTGGTGACCTCTACCGGTATAGTGCGTCTCATTTCCATATACTTCCCTCCCTATCCCTGGTTCAACCAGGTTAGGAGGGCTGACATGGAGGTGCTGTTTTGAGGTACCACACCTGTTTTAATCGGTGGTGACTTCAAGGCTAAGCACCCTCCATGAAGCTCTAGGATTATGTGCGCTCGTGGAGGATTGCTCCACGACGACATAGATCTACATGGCCTGGTGGCTTCCGGCCTCCCAACCCCCACCCACTTCCCTCACAATCCTCTTGGTTTCCCGGACTTCCTCTACTTCGTTGTTACCAGTGGGATCTAAAGGCGGTTAGAGCTGAAGTCTCTAGCTGAGCTATACTCGAATCACAATCCCGTTCTTGTAAACCTGGGAGGCACAGTGTCCTTCATATACCTCCGAAAAACTCAACCTTACGCGCACTGACTGAGACAGGCTCACGAGTGTGTTGAAAGTGAGGTTAGGACCCACCCCTACCTTTCGAACAACAGCAGAAATCGATCGCGGTGCAGAGATCATAGCTTACGCCATCAAAGGGTCACTTGAAGCTTTGAACCGAGGCGCCGTCCAGAGAGGACGCCACAAGCTTATTTTCCCAATTCTATCCTCAGGCACGTCCGGGAGAAAAATCGGCTGAGGAAGGCTTGGAAAATGTCGAGGGACCCGGTAGACAAGGCCAACTGGAGCTGCAAAGTCCATGTGGTTCGCGAGATGGTCCAAGAATACCGGAACAGTGTATGGGAGAACAAGATTGAGAACCTGTGCTTACAGGACAGGTCCCTGTGGCACATGATGAGGAACTTGATGCAGGTCCCTGCACTAAGGCCACCTATTGTATATTGTAATGGGGTGGCCAACTCCGACCAGGAGAATGCCGATTCTCTCGCTGAGCACTTAGAGGCACAATTTGTACCGACTGACGACCCATCAGACCCAGTTCACATTGCGCACGTGGCTCATGTCATTGGTGCGGTCTCACACAGACCCTTGGATGAACCTTATCCCATGGAGGTGACAGAAATGTCACGGGCGTTAACCGCTCTAAGATTAAACAAAGCCCATAGATGTGATGGTATCAATAGCGTGGTCCTCAAAAAGAGGCCCTTGGAGGAGATTAACTTCCTCGTGGAGTTATTCAACGCTGTCCTGCTCCTGAGTTATTTAACCGAGCTCTGGAAGTACGCCAACGTAATCGGCTTTCATAAACAAAGTACGGACCCATCTTCGTCTTACCTACCGATCAGCTTGCTCGACTGTTTAGGCAAGTTGTTCAAGAGACTTCTACTGACAAGACTGATCTGACATGTTCGCCAGGTGGGCATCTTGGTGGATAAGCAGTTCGGCTTTCGGGCGGGACACGATACGTCTCACCCACTCGTTCGGCTAGTGGAGCAGGTCACGAGGAACTTCAACATCAATAGGCTGACTGGTGCTGTCTTTCTTGACCAGGCAGAGGCCTTCGACCTTGTTTGCACGAAGGTCTCCTTTTAAAACTACTCTCCCTGAACCTGAACGTATACCTAGTTAAGGTTGTACAATCTTATATATCCCACCGCACCTTCTACACTACCTTTGGGAACGACACTTCCCAAGTCAGAAGCATTCAGGCTGGAGTGCCACAGGGTTCCCTCGTGGGCCCGGTGCTCTTTAGTCTGTATGTGAACGACATTCATAAGTCCCCGGACACCAAGTTGGCACTGTATGTGGACAACACGGCTCTAGTAGCGGAGTCATGGGGAGGGAAGCTGGTGAGGAGGTGACTCCAGACGCACTTGATGCAGTTGGAGGGGTGGCTGACCACCTGGAGGACAAGTATTAACGCGGTGAAGAGTATATCAGTGCTCTTCACATAGAAAAGAAAGTTCTGCAGTCTGGCCCCACTCCAGCTGTTTGGAGAGCAGATCAGATGGGCGAACAATGCTAAGTACCTGGGACTTAGGCTGGATACCGAACTGACCTGGCAACTACACTGCACTGAGAGACTTAACAAGGTGAGGCTAGGCCCACTGCCTAACAAGCGTAGCACCCTGGCAACAAGTAACGGTCTGACTCTGTACAAGCAGTTATTCAGGCCGATCCTCAACTATGCGTGTCCTGCTTTGGGCCACATGGTGGACACATATATGAGGAGTACGCAAGCGTTCCAGAGCAGGTGTCTGAGGATCATTGTGTACGCACCTTGGTAAGTTCGGAATGTGACTTTGCATCGTGACCTGGATAGGCCTACCATCAAGGACCACTTCCAGAAGCTGGCGCAGTCCTTCTACGACAGACTTCCCGGTGTCACCATCCTCTTATCCAAGAGCTTGGGAATTACGTCATTGACACTGGAGGATGCTACCGACGTCCTAAAGCCCTGCTTGAATAATCGAGAAGTGTCAATCAGTGGTTTGGGAGGCTCTCACCCAGCCCTCCATAAAGTAGTGTTTCCACACGTAACTCTAAAAACCCTTATTTGGTTTCAAAATATACTGTTTTTTACCCCCATCAATAACAATAATATGTTTTTATTTGTTACGGAAACTTCACGAAAAATGACAATCCGTTTGTTTTAGAATCCGAAACCACTCGATGTGACCAATTGGTCGGGATTTGTTGGAATTTTCTCTCGTTCTCCCCTTCAAGATGCATTAGAGAATGCTAATATGTGACTAAGACTGCCACTCCACACTTAATGTTCTTTCTCTAAGCCGTCCGTGACGAGTTCCACGCTGTACTCAGCACCCATGAGAACTCCTCTTTCTATTAGCTCGCTTGGTGGCCACTATCACTCACATTTTCCCACGTCAATGGGAAGCTACCTTTTCTCCCATTGGACAAGGTCTGGCAGTGGTGGAGGGTTCCTCGGTCAGAGGTCAGTCGGAAGGTGGCTACCCAGCCCGGTGTGCCACCTGTTTGAAAGACCTATTAAATTGTCTTATGTTACGAAGAACAATATTGTTTAACCCTCTCTCTCCACGGTCACCCTAACTCCCACCACGACTCACGTTACCGGGACTTCCTCATGTTTGACCGCAACTTACGTTGCCGGGACTTCCTCACGTTCGACCGCAAAACCCGTTGCCGGGACATCCTTTTGATCTACCATGACTCACGTTGCCAGGAAATCCTTCTGTTACACTGCGACTAACGTTGGCGGAACAGCCTCACCGACCTTTTTCCTACCCCTAGCCACACGTGTCTGGACACAACGTTGCCATCGTCGCGACATCAACTAGTTACCCCCGAAGCTGCAGCGAGAGATAACAACCTGTCAATAAATGAATTATTAATCAATCAATCTTTTTCAAATCTGTCGAGTCTTGTTGGAACATGTTAAAAATTTAAAATTGCTTCCAAAATTTTAAAATTCAAAAATACAGCTAAAATTAAATCTTGTTAAGACCCACAAAACTGGTTTGGTTGGGTTACAAAGGGAATAAAAAGGAAACATAATGCAAAACTATGCAAAGATATGCCATCCTCAAACATGTTAAAACCAGTTCAGAAGCAGTATAAAAATTACAACCTACCGCAAAAAAAAAAAAAAATTGGGAGGGAATGAGGATGTAATGGTATGGGTTCAAGTTTTTGGGTATGATATCTGCCAACTTGGATTTACACACCACGATATAAGGAACAGAAGAGACTATCTCAAAATTTCAAAGTGTTCAGACATGTTAAGAAAAGTTCAAACACGTCAATCAATATTATGTCAATCAATAAATATAGAAATCAATCTTGTTGATAACAGTCGAGTCTTGTTGAAACCTGTTGGAACATGTCAAAAATGCAAAATAGATGCCAAATTCAAAATGGCAATCAAAATGTAAAATCTAAAATGGCCATCAAAATGTAAAATCTAAAATGGCCAACAAAATTCAAAATGGCAGAGTGATCCATCTTTCTTAAAAACCCACGCCAGACTCCCCCTTTTTTACCCTACTGTAGCGTGTCAATCAGATTGATTGAGCACCTACAAGGAAAAAACTAACTATTCATCAATATTCGTGTAATTAAGTGCCACGT